>QFDD01010061.1:0-10759 GCA_006871305.1 Vachellia collinsii
ACATTTAATTTACCTAACATATAAACTGATATGTAATATGATGATGTACACATTAGTATTTCGAAAAGATAATGTATTATATGCTATAATTATAATTAAGTAATTTATTTAATATTTTTTTAAACTAGTAGATAATAACTGAGAACCATAGTTGTAATGTAAGAAATAATAACGGATTTACGATCCTAATTTACCATTGAAACATTTTGTTAATTAAGGCCATTCCTTGAAACATCATAATCATAATTTTTATAGCTGAAAGCTCAGTTTCTGAAACTATGATTATTGGTTAAATTAACTCAACCCTTACCAACTGATGAGATATACATTCATTGTGGGAAAGATGATGATGATGAGAGTTCCAATGCAAGCTGACTGATAAAGGTTTGTTCACGTTGGATCAAATATTACAAATATATACTTGACATGAAGATGATCACAATCTTTTATTCTGATCTCTTAATTTTATTAAGTGTGTTTTTTCAAGTCCCTTGACCTTGATCTTGTTAGTTTCATTAACAAAAGCCGACATAAAGATTTTAAACATTCACAAACACAAGTATTTGAGATTAACATTGTGAAGGTCAAGGGATTGAAAAAAAAAATACTTTATGAAATTAATGCTTGCAATTAACCAATCCAGGTTACAAAATGCCATGTCTGTTTTCTCCATAACATTAGCATAACTAATCCTATTGTTCGTCGATGTGTTTCAGCTGGACCATTCTACGTAACTCTAACAAGATTTACCTCAAATAGACAGTTAATGAAGCTGCAGATAGAAGAGGAAGATCCCTTTTCCCCCGATTTGCCTTCCCATGAAAGGACTTGATTAAAATCTTCTAATTAGTAGCCATGGTAGGTAAATTTATGGAGTTGCTAACTGATTGGATCCAATTCCACGATTTACAGCATGAACACATGTGAATCCACTGAAACCAAGATGAAGGGGAAGACAAGCAGCATCAACATCAGTTTTAGTTTCAGAAAGATATACAAAATCAGGTTGGAGCAATTTAACAAGCTTCTTGCACCTTTGAATTGTCGTGGCTTTTCCATACCCACAACAGTTCCAGATTAAGATCTTCTTGACGTCCAGAGAAGCTTTACTTGCGCTGCTTCCCTAGCCACTGTGACAAAATTGAGAAAATGAGAAGAAACTTGATCCCAGGTAGGTAGCTGAAAGATTAAAAAAATTCCTTCACCTGAAACGGTTAAAAGTTGTAAAGCACATTTTCTTAAATAGAGGGAAAAAGATCAGCAAATACTTCACTTGTGAGCTTATGGGCGTATCTGAAGTGCAATATACTTTCTTAAACCAGATCACAATCGAACACCGGTTATGGACGCACATCAAATTCACCATAGACAGGAAGAGAAGAGAGAACACACACTTGTGTTCTAGAGGAAAGAAATTCTTGTGTGTGCACGAATGAGGAGCATATGATCCATATTTATACTACCATGCTTTGCATATAGCTCATGGCTTCATAAATAACTCGAGTCATATGGCCTCATAAATTCTTCTGAATTATAGCTTCATAAAGAAGAGAAAACTGAGGCTCTTCGGTATCTCTTCCTCTTCCTTTACTCACATACACAACAGTTTCCTTCTTGTATAGAAAACTGAAGGAAATATTGCAGCAAGGCGTCATCCACGATAACTCTTGTTTGCACCTTGCCCCTATGGCTTAATAAACTTGAGCTAATACACAGAGTCAATCAACCATAATGCAACATCACTATCACAAGAAGATATCCTCTTTCTCTTATTTTGCACAATATCTGCTCTTTTAAGTTTCTTCGATCTTGAGAATTGCATCAGCTTCACTATTACAACGCCAAGATGAAGTCTTGTTTTTTTTTTTTTTGGGATTTAGCACGGCAAGCTTAGAGCTTGATGGAGTTACACATGATAGTAATCAGTGAGAGAGCACTTCACACCACCTATCCTACTCAAGCTGGGCTCTGCACTCTTCACAGTTGGGGTTCAACAACCTAAAATTGCATAGATCTCTGGTTGTAAGGGTTGATTCGACCCAATTATCTGGCATTATTAGTTCAAAAGTTTCCATGGAATCTGTCAAAGCCAAGATCTACTGAAACCCGTATTGTTTACATACGGTGAGACCTGTCAAGATGAAGTCTGATTTTGTGAATCAGTCCATTGATTCATACCACTGCTCTTAGTGTTCTTGCAAGCATGATATTAAAAACTCAATTCAGGTCACGCAGTCAAATTAGTCAAGGAGCGGATCAATCCCTTAATGAACATGGTTAAGAGTTTTGGACCACCTCAACCAGCTGGGTTAGATTTTTCCCCCATTATTAGGGCGAAAAAAAAAAAAAGATTTTTCCCCCATTGTTGAGCTTAAAACCATGTTGTTTTTTGAGTTTTAAAAAATAATGATTCGTGGGTTCCCAGTCGTGGTTCCCACAAGCGAGTGGCCGGGGGATTTGAACTCAAAAGAATTACAACCACCAAACCATCGATTCCATTTAATATTATGGTGCAAAAAAAAAAAATTCAGTAAATTTGGCTTCCCAATTTACGCATAAGATCAACTACAATTATCAAATTAATATTAATTGTATTTGTTCTCATGCTTATATGCACTTATGAAAGATTGAGAATATGAAAAATAGGAGTTATTAGCTCCCTCATGGGTTTTTGTTAATTCCATTATCAATACTAGTTAATTTGCTAATTATAGTAGTTCTTTGTGTGTATATTCACCGGTGACAGTTTGGGAATATGAAAATAGTTGTTAATTCCCTCATGTGATGTGAATTCCCTTGCCTGTACTTGTTAGTTTGTTGATTATTTTTTTTTTTTTTTGCCAACTGAAACTGTCATAAATAAAATCTGTTCATACATAAGACACAAAAGCCAAACAAAACAGAAAATACAAAAGCAGAATCACCCCGGGTCTAACAGGTCAGCGTCCAAATCCTTCAAAAGAGCCCTTCGAAGCTGCATTGGGGGATTACATACCCAGTCCAGTGGGCACATCCCAAGCAAAGCGGCTTTGGCTACCCAGTCCGCCACTAAGTTAGCCGCACGAGGAATCCAATCAAAAGAAAGGTTCCAACTAGAGTTCCTTAAAGAAAGGATATTTTCAATAACCACTTCACATCTCCAATTAGATGGAGGGAGACCCTCATTGAGGCACTTGATGAGAGACAGGTTATCGGATTCAAAAGTAGTATCCCTGAGATGATTTTCCTGAGCATAACGCATAGCAAGAAGCATAGCTTCACATTCTCCTTCAAAGGCAGAGCAAGCACGAATCAGCTTAGATTTCCCATCTAGCATCCATCCATTCGCGTCTCTAACTACGAAAGCAACAGCAGCCCTCTCCTCTTTCGCATCAAAAGCACAATCCAAATTAATTTTGAGATAATTTCCTTCAGGTTTCCTCCACACCTGAGATTGCTCAAGAAGACTATCACCAATGGAATTAGGCAAAATTGGTTCCTCTACCCAATCCCTGGCCTCCCAGAATTCCAGAAGAAGCTTATTCGCCTGAGACACAGCAAAGATAGGATCAGTCATTAGTTTCTCATATACAAAATTATTACGGCCTTTCCAGATTTGCCACAACATCATAGCAAGTAAAGCTTTTTGCCATTGGGACAATTGCAACTCTGTGAAACAGCAGATTAACCATTCCTTCAAAACAAAGTCAGTTTCATTCTCAAAGGTGAAGGAAAAAATGCATCCAAACCAAGCATGCTTAGCCCACGGGCAAAGGCAAAACAGGTGCTCAAGAGTTTCAGATTTTGATTTGCATATGAGACAAACATCTGCTACACAGACCTTACGATTTTGTAAATTGACAAAGGAAGGGATGGCATTGCTAAGAATTTTCCAGACAAAGAGTTTAACTTTGTGGGGAGTTTTCAAGGCCCAAATTTCCTTCCAAACTTTGTGGGGATTACGTGAAGAAGTTCCAGGAATATTTGAATGATTTCCATCACACAGAACTTTAGCTACTTTGTACCCTTCCTTAACTGAGTAACCCCCACTCTTACCTCCAGTCCACAACCATCTATCATCCCTATTTGAAATAGCTACAGAAGTATTAAAAATGGCATCAATTTCAAAAGGTTCCAGCCACTCTTCTATACCAGACAAGTCCCATCCAACTGGAGTTTTTAGATTTGCCACCCTTATAGATTTAAGAGAATCATCAAAGCAACGTGATAACAGTTTTTTACCTGGTATGTTCACCAGCCAAGGATCTGTCCAGACTCGAGTAGCCCTTCCATTGCCGATGCTAGCCAAAATGTTACCCTCCAACACCTTCCTACCTTCAAGAATACTTGCCCATATCCATGATGATCTGCTTCCTTTCTTTGCCTCCAAAAAACCTGACTTGGGAAAATATTTGGCCTTCAAGATTTTAACCCATAACTGATCCGGATTAGTTAGGATTCTCCAGCCTAACTTTGCTAATAGTGCAAGATTAAATGCCTCAAAATCTTTGAAGCCCATACCCCCCTCCAGTTTATCCATTTTTAAATTCTCCTTAGCTACCCAGTGAATTTTCCTAGACCCAGAAGACTGTTTCCACCAAAAACCAGTAATGATCTGATCTAACTTCTTGAGAACAGATTTAGGGAACAGAAAGCAAGACATTGGATATACTGGAATAGAATTAGCCACGGATTTTATTAATACCTCTCGACCCGCATCAGAAAGGAGTTTCTGTTGCCATCCTTGGGTTCTTTTCTTGATTTATTTATTATAGTTGTTTTTATGCGTATATTTAAGGGCGAAAGTTTTGGAATTTGAAAATTGGGGTTTGTTAATTCACTCATGTGGTGCTGCTGCTGCTGCTAATTCCCTTATTTATTCTTGTTAATTTTCTAATTTTAGTTGTTCTTAAACATACATTAGGAAGCTGAGTTTATTGCATATAATTTTTTCTTGCACCACATGATTAAGGCCCATTTTGTTCAGTTGCAATATCATGCGATAGTGCAATGCAATGCATTGTAACAATAACACATGGCAGCCCAGGTAACTAACAATATGGTTTCCCAGCAAATCAGGACGTTATGTTGCGGTATTAATCTTCCTGACTTGTATTTATGTATATTTTGGAGGAGGAGGCGAGTAAAGGTGTCGACGCCGGCAAGATGGAGAAGGTCGAAGGGGAACGTTCATGGCTTCGAACATGGCGGGGGAGAAGATGGGTGGTGGTGTCCGACACCAGGAAGGTGGAGGAGGGGGTAGGGATGAAGATGTTGATGAGAACATTCGTGGCTTCAGACTTGGTGGAGAATATGAGGTGAATGACACTGTCACCAGCAAAGTGGAGAAGGAGGGATAGAGGGGTTCAAGTGAAAAGATGGAAGGGGAATTTGATTTGGGGGGTATTTTGTGTATTTCATGTTAAATCTTAAGAGCAAAAATACATTTAAAATATTGCAACGGATGGTAATACCCATTTACACAAAAGGTATAAATGGGGATTAACAAATCTTTGGAAATCCTTGTTACCATCATAAACTTCTTTACCGTGACTACAGAGCAATCAAACACCACTTCAATGGTAAAGCAATCCTCATTACCATTGGAGGCCTGCAATGGCGTTGAACTATAAAGAGAGGTTTGATGGCTTTGGTGGCTATAATCCTTTTGGTGTGCTAAGGGGCCATGGGCTTAAAATCTTCTACCACCTATGGCCATAGGAATCATTCCCTGACGATCGAGAACCAATAGGCGGCAACTAGTCGATGATGAGTTTTGACGGCCAAAAGGGCTGCTTTGTAAAAGAAAACGAAGAAGGGCATATTTGTCAAAAAGGTTTCTATGGGCCAAAGGACTGATTTGAAATTAAGTTGCTTGAATGGTCCCTGACTGAAATTTAAAAAACAAAAACCAGAAAAAAGGCTTAAACCATAGCCTTATAACCTAGTGGCATGTAAACTCTCCTATAAGAAAGGTCATAGATTCAACCCGCTTGTAAGATATTGTTAGTGTCTCAACTTCTAATTCAAAAAAGGGAGGAAAAAGGTGAAAACATTGCATTATTCATTGAATGAATGATCACTTATGCTCATCTCATACGTATGGTAGTTTAAGTTACAAACCAATAATCTTGAAATTCAAGAAGCCTGACCAACCCTCACCTTATTGTATGAAGGCGATGGATGATAAAAGGAGCCATATATCAATTAGTTATGATATATAATTCTTTTCTGAATTAACGTTACAGTACTGGTTGTTAAAAATTTAAGAAAATGGATGGTCAACCAAATAAATGCGCTTTATGTCTACAGAGAAAGCTTCCCCGGTAGTTGGTTAGAAAAAGCAAAAGACGGACTAGATTGATCATCAACAACATAGTCAGCCTTTCGACTAGCAAAAGTCTAACTGACAAAATTAATTCACAAATCTCACACCTGAATGATTCAGATCATCTACGATGTCTTGAGTAATAGACAGAGGGGGAGAGAAAAGAGAGCATGCAAAAAGAGGCTAACCAAGACATCAGATATCTAAGTAATTAAAATCTAGATTTTGATTGGCAACTAGGAGTATACTGCATCATCCAATGAAAAGGAGAGAGAGGGGAAGAAGATAATACATAAATCCCAAATACTGTCAAAGCGCTGAACTGAACTCAATGAAATACTGGTGCCAACATAAGTCAAAAGAACCTACTTCTTCGTTGGCTTCTTCTTTGAATTTGCATTCACAGATTGCTGAGGCTTGGGATGCTTCTCAACCTCACTTGGATCTAACCACTTGAGAGGATGGCGGTTGAAAAAGGGCCAATTAGGTACAGTCACCAATGTGGTGAGAACCACTCCACCAGCATATATGAAGATCATCATTTGGAAAGAAGCCGTAATGTATCCAGTAGCAAAAGCAATCCCTGCAAAGGCCAGCAGCATTATCTGCATCAGCTGCTCTGCTAGCTTCTGCCCTTGCCAATCCATCTACAAGCCAAGAAGATTAATATAAAAAAACATTGAGCAACTTTATAATCCATAGTAACATTACCAAACCCAAGACCACAACCTGCGAGCTGCAGGAAAATAATATATGCTAATTTTTGTTAAACCATGAGGGCATAGTCTTCGGAACAGGGAATCGGAATTATCAAAAATTATAACGACAGATGAATATTTCCAATGGATTAATATTGCTATCTCAGCAGTAGCAAAACATGTCCTACAAATATAATTCGCTATTCCATTTAAAAAATGCTAAGCAAAATATGAGGGGTGTATATCACAGACACAGATAGATATGGGAATACCCAACCTTCAAGTAATGTTTACTCTACTGACCCCTAATTAATCCATACTTCTAATAGAGAAATAGTGTCAAACAAGGACAAAGAATGTAACAGTAGAGATAATGTCCAAATGAAATACCACCAGATATCCATAGGCGGACCTATATATTGCACACAGTGGGGGCATGTCCGCACTGAAATCTTTGAGATATGTGTACTAATCATACTGGTATAAATTTGTTACAAAAACTTTAACTATGATGCCTTAGTAAGGCAATTGATTCAGGCAACTCCTCCAGGCAATCGAAAAATGAAAATGATCATCCTCATGCAATTTATGATCGCCCAATTTCAACTTGCAATTTATGATCATGAAAGGTTGTCCCTAGAGTGATTAAGGTGCCCAGTTGATTCTTTTTTTTTTCTTTTGTTTTTTTGCAATAGTTTCTAAATTCACATGCCAATTATGGATGGAAATAGGCCAGGCTTCACCTTAAATAGGTCAGGCCTATTTTGTATGATCCTGACCTGCGTTTAACCTATGGCTTGCTACAAGCCTTTTTTCAAAGCCTGAGCCTCACCTAGCCTGAAGCCTACAAAAAAAGCCTTTTTTTTTTATTAACTAACACAACCAGGCTAACGGGGCCATAGGCCCAAGCCGAAAACAAGCCCAAAATAGGCCTAAATCTAAATTAAGTCATAAATCACAAAATTCAATTCAAATCATCCAAAAATACATAAAAAAATTATATAATTGAATTAATCAATAGGACACAACCTAATAATATAATATAACAATTTAACAAATATGAAATGCATATTATTACAATAATCCTTCAACACCAACAGCATAAAGCATAGCCACTTAGATAAAAGTTAAAACAATATCACAACAGCAAAACAGTAAGATAAGTGGTGATCAGTAGGTCTCAAATCTCCTCTCCTTGTTTTCCTACTCTCACCCCTTCCAATTACCAAACAACACTCAATTACCAAAATCTTGGAGGCAAGGTGCATCTTGGTTCTTGGAATCCCTGAGAGAATTGACTAATTTACTAGTAGTAGAAACTCAATGCACAGAAACTGAAGGTGACGAATAATAAACCTTAAGCACAGATGCAAATTAACAAAAAGGATAATCACCATATGTATAAATATTGCCTGGCTTTCCTTCCTCTGCCCATCGACTCATCTAAAACATTAACACCATCAAACACAACACAAACCCCTCCCTTCTCTCTCTCTCTCTCTCTCTCTAATCTATAAATAATAACAAGTGCATCATACAACCCCATCTTAATTCCTTCGTAAGGAGATGAATTCATTGCAGCTAATTTTTTTGCAGGCTTCTGTTCAAATTGAGAATTCAAATTCTCCAAGTACTTCCATTAGAGTATATTTAGAACACACAATATTAGCATCCTACCTCCTAAGCTTCTATGTAAACCACCTGAAGTAATGTTAAATACGAACTGGCATTTGAAGTTCAAAGTGACGTATTTTAAATATATATCTAACTTCTTTGCGAGGTCCAGATTCATTATATCTTAATATATATATATATATAGATGGCTTAGATTTGGGCGAGCAAAGAAGCTGAAAAAATATGGCTGGTGGAGAGAAATAGAGAATCCACACTCCCGAACACATTCTGATTTGTACAAAAAAGGAAGATTGGAACTTGCAGTAAGTCTTCTTAAAATGGAGCCGTCAATGTTCGATACAGAGGCTTCTTCAAACAAAAATTTAGCTAAAACAAACAAAAATTGAGACCCAACCTACTGCCAATGCCAGCTGAACAGCAGGTAATGATTTAAACTCAACCTACTAAATTGCCAGACACAAAACGAGTCATTCACAGATCATGCATAAAAAATACGTCGATAATTTTCTAAATTGATGCATATAAAGAGACTAATAAACAGAAGGCTAATACACAGCACATCCAACATTCAACGATAACACAATCCAATGCCTGTAAAAAAATTAAGTGGAAAGGAGTATAATAGAAAATTCACACCATTCAATAAGAAACTACCAATCAAAGAAAGCGTATATATTCAAACGATTGCACGACCAGATTCAAAGCCAAGTTAAAATTTTAAAACAAAGCAAGAAAGGGTACGGCGGCGTCCCAAACGGGGTTGAAAACCCCGCAGGGGATAGATGACGCAGCGAACAAATTGAATTCTAGATTCAAAGCCAGATTGAACAAATCAATCACACCGAATTTAGGAGAAGACAAAGCCCTCGGGTTAAAACCTTCTTCAATACTTGCCGGAGAACAACGCGCAGCGCTGACGATGGTGGACGGCGTCCGACGGCGAACTCGATCAAGTGTAGAATGCCTGTTCGAAGAAAAATGGACCTTCCACTACCCGGCCGAGAATATGTTTCATCGGGTTGTAACCTTTTCTTTTTTTAAAAAAATCAATGGCATTAAATTCATTTACTCTAAATTTATTTTACATATTTTGCTAATAATAAAGGAAATATAATCATTTTACGTCATTTTCCTACATACATTTCAACCATTTAACTCAACCAAATAAAAATTTTCTTATCAAATTATTTTTCATTCCAATGTGTATCAAACATCTGATGTCAAAAGATTTTTCTTTCTCTTTCTTTCCATTCCTTTTTATTCTCATCAATTCTTTAATCCAAACAAGGTCTTAAGAAAAAAATTATGAAAAAGTATCATTATCACACTCCTCCTTTTCTATTTATAAATCACTTCTAACATTTTGTATACATAACCAACCAGAAAAATTTTAAATCACATTAACTCTATCTTTAACATCAACAACTTTTCAACTTTATATCTATTCAATACATAATAAATAAATTTTAAAATTATACATTTATATGAAAAGATTAATGAGATAACTTATAGATAGAATCAGATAAAATCTTTTGTTATACTAAGTATCTTCTCTTAATAAAACTTATAGATTGCAAGTTTTCCTCAATATTTTGTTGTACATCCACTATACCAAAAGTATTTTTTGTGTTTTAATATTGGATGGAAAAAAAAATATTTTAAGATTTTAGAAGTACTTGCAAAAAGCGGTTGGATGCACATGAAAATATAGAGAGAAAGTAAGACAAGGATGTGATGTGTGAAAAGTGCAATAATCAAGGCACATGACTTCCTATATTATATAGAGTTTAGGTTGTGGAGGGAAAAAGATCATGGTATTAAAAACTAGACCGATCGATTAAGTTGTACTGAATTCTAGCAATCCTCTCACTTGGTCGGTCCAGTCAAGCTCTGAAACTCGGAAAAATCCAACTTGAACCACTCAAGGGTGATCTAGGAAAATCAGAAGTAATTCGGTGTAACCCGATGAGTTAGGTGAACCCCTCAGTTCTTCTTTTTCCCTTGAAACAAGTGAGAAGGCTGAGAAAGAAGGCTCATCTGAAAAAAGAAGGAAGGAGAGAAAGAAAAGAAGCAAATAGAGGAATAGACACAAAAGGCAAAAAAAAACAAGAAAAGAAAA
>QFDD01010063.1:0-10801 GCA_006871305.1 Vachellia collinsii
ATATATATATATATATATTATCCTAGGACTTATATATATATCTTCCCCATTTTTTTTAATCTTTTATACATAATTCTATAACATCACTCATTTCTTGATTTCCAAATTATACATGATGCTACATATGTGTGTGTGTGCATATATAATGCTGTAATATGTGGTATAATATAGCATAGTTTTGTTTTACCCCTACTCTTTCTGACGAAGTTCTTTGGTTTCTCATACACCGACCATTTTTTTAATTATAGACAAATGATAATTGGAACGAACAATAATACATGTATATATAAGAGATAATCATCATCTACATCTATGCATGACCCATTATTCTCATCTCATAATTCGAAGCAATCCCCACTGTTGCAAATAGGAATATTTTGATAAAAGAGATTAAAAGTGTGTATGCACTGTAAAGTAGTATTATAAAGTGTTGCCTGGCTTTTTCATAAATAGAAAGCAATGGTCTATATTATATATCTCCAGTCCTTTCACTTCATTGCCCTTTACATATGTTTATGTATCACTTAACTGCTCCAGTTTCAAGCAGTATACAAGAATATAAGAATAAGATCCAATACTATACACAGACCTTCATCAAACAACAAGCACAATATTCATCCCCCTCGTTCCATTACAAATATATAAGAATAAGATCTAATACCGGAAGTACAACTGCTAGCTTTATATCAGTAAGTACATAAATAAATCCATGGAGATAAGAGTAAGAGACAAGATCACATGAAGAGGCTTTGGAACAAGCATCAAGAACAAGGACTTGACAATGCCATATGTTTGGAAAGATAGTTTTTTTTTTTTTTGAAGTGATACGGCTTGAGAATATTTTGGATCGAAAGCTATAAGTGAATAATGGGAATTAGAGAGGGGGACCATAAGATCTCAAGGCACTGCTCATAGAGTATCTTTGCCTTTCTTAATTAAAGAATAGTATATGGGTGTGTTCCTTTCGTATATACATGCATTAATACCATATATGTGTCTGCGTTCCACTATCAAAATACTAAAGATCTCTATATATACCTTGATGCTACTCTCTAATATAAAAGTATTCACTCTTTCTGTAAATAGGCTTCTATGTTTCCCATCCTTATCTCTATTTGGCTAGCTAGGCCTCAAATTTATTAAGCAAACGCCCTCGACGGATTAAATAAATAGAAAAAATGCAGGAGACCAATACATAGGGCTAGTGTTGAAACTTCTCAGAAGCCAGTTGGGATCTTAAAAAAAAAAAAAAAAACTAGTTGGACGAAAAAATGAGGTTTAATTTGGCATAGCTTCAAGAGTAGCTAACTTTTTATATAAAAATCATTTTAAAGCTGAAATAACTTTTTTTGATGACTTTTGATTTTTAACTCTCTTTTAGATTTAAACCTTTTGAAACCAATTTTTTAATATATGATCCAAATGGGTCTATATGTCAAACTGATTTTTTTTACTAAGGACAAATCACATTATATATACTAATTGACTTTAACCCAATTTCAATTTGCAAATGTTGGTTGGGATAAGTCACTTTTACCCTTTCCTAATATTATTTGATCCATGCTCTGATGTTCCAAATAGAAACTGTTAGTTGGGTTTGTTCCTCCGTATATGGATGCATTAATACTTTATATGTATATGTATTAACTCTTTCTGTAAATAGGCTTTGATATTATTTGATCCATGCTCTAATGTTCCTCCAAAAAGAAAATATTATTTTCAAGTTAAACACCCCCTCCTACATTTCGTGTCCTGTCTGTAATAAATTATTGTTTCTGATTATTAATAATTGTTATGATTTCTAATGATAAACATTTGATGAGACAGGCAAGTGATGATATTTAGGCTTATGTCTCCTCTTGAAGTCATTCATATATATATTGACTTTCCTCCAACTTACCTCTGCTTGTTAGATGTCATCAGCCTCCACCTCTTGGACCCCATCTCCAGCAAACACACATGTAATGTTTCCTCATCACGCAAGTTTATTAATAAAACAAATATGTTTTTATGTGTGTATTTTACCATTTGAGATATGTTTATCTCAATAAATTATTTCACATTCACTTCTTATGCAATTTATAATACATACATGCATGTAACTTCTCTTTTTATATGTTGAATGATTATGCGATTGCAGATCATAGGCCCCTTTGTGACACATGATTGAAATATGTACTTGGGAGTAAAGTATGGTGGGGAACGAACAAGTCCTTGAATGATATGATTATGCCTGGTTAGGTATAAGCAAATTCAATTTGATTTTGAGAGGGCCAGCTGTAGTATGTGATTTTTATGATATTAAATAATGCTTAAAGAAGGGTCTTTGTATCATTCAAGTACACATCTGATCTTGTCAATATTAGATTTATGTATCTGTAAAGGAAAAAAAATGTGATAAGCATGCATCAGTGGAAAAGCCACATCCCAAAAATTAATTGTTGGGGCCAAGGAATCTCAAGCCTTATGTGTAAACCAATTTTTCAATATAACCTTCTCGATGTGAGACTATTAGTGTGATGTTCATAAGTCTAAAGAGAGTGTTCATCCAAAAGATTAATCTATTAGGAGGGAGAGTTCCTTGACTTATAAAGAACATCCAATAATGAGCTGCAATTGGGAAATCAAAGTCCACAATCTAGAAGCCTTGAGAATAATACTTTTGTATCATTCAGTCAAGAAGAAGAAAATAAGAGTGTGTATGTGACAGATTAAGATCACTGTGCTTGCTTCTTTCTGCAATGATCCCTTTTGAACTAAACATGTTACTATGAGCATGTGAATATTCACACACACAAAAGGAAGAAAAGATCCTTTAAAAAAATAAAATTGGTCTTTTGTGATAGTCTGATGGTTCTGTGGTCCACATGTGGTTGCCGTCAAATTTGCCGTAGACCAACATAGCCTAATATGAAAGCCCATCTTCAACAAGTTATGGTTGGTTTTAAATAATAGCAGATTTAAAACTGAAGGCTTAGCCCACTAAGCACAAAATGGAATAATAAAGTCATTAACAAATAGAGGGCTCTTATGAGAGACCCTTATCAAGAAAACTTCTCCTTTTTAACTATCATGGATCTCTTGTAGATGGGGCTGATTTAGGATTTGAGGTTGGTTGTGTTCACCATTTATTTTTCTTTTTCTTTTTTCAAGGTATGGCTTAATTGCAAGTGCTTGGCACTTAAACCCTTTTTTTTTTTCCTAGATATATAGTCTTAAAACAAGTCAAATGCAAATGCAAAAGAGAAAAGAGAGGAATTAACAGCATCATGATGAAGCCAGGCCCTTGCATTGAAGTATCAATTTGCCATAAGTAGTAATCAAATGATCAAGTGACATGATGACTAAACTTTCATATCTCAACCATAGCATCTTCTGAAAGAGACATATAGCATCTTCTGAAAGAGACATGTATTAATTAAAAAACAGCATTTATATTTGACACTTCCTTTCCCTTCCCGTTATAGCTATACACGAAAATTTCTACATCCAACTTGCACAACTGGTTATGGTGCAAGAGCAAATATACGTGAGGCTGATATGATTCTTATTTTTTGGTTCCTAGAATTTGGAATCTTTATCTCTGCTTATCCCTAAGAACCCTTTACCAACAGAATACAAACACTTTTTTTGTCCTTATTTTTTTCTGTTTTGCAAGCTCTCTCTGGTCTATCTTCCATCATCAAAGGAAGATTCTTTGTGAAATCTGCATAATGCTTTTTGCAAGAGATTTCTGGGACCATGTGTAAGTGACTAGTCTGATTCAAGGGTCATGAAGAGAAGAGTCATAATTAAATTTATTTCCATTTCTGACCTTGCCATGCCCAAAAATCTGGGACCTCTCTCTCCTCTTGAAAAAGCATGCAACTGATTTTGACCAATGAGAATATACTGCTTCACTGAAGTGATTTACCATAATCTATCTTCATTAGTCCCTTTCTTTTTCAGTTGTCATATTCCTTTCTTCTTCAACTTCAAGCCCCTTAATGCTTAACAAAAAATCAATGCCTTCAAATTTGGAACCAGATTCATCTGAATTTAGGGGATTCAGATTGGCTCCACACTGATATAAAAGCACCAGCAAGCACAGTCCAATACTGAGCTTGTGAGTGAGAGTTAAAACAGAAGAGTGATGGCTTCATCGTCATCATCAAGTTGTGTGAGGAGAGAGAAAGATGATTCAGAGTTGTGTTATTGGACAGAGAAGCAGAACAAGGAGTTTGAGAAGGCACTGGCAAAGTACGATGAAGATGCACCAGAAAGGTGGGAGAATGTGGCAAGAGAAGTTGGTGGAGGCAAATCTGCACAACAAGTTCAAAGACATTATCAGATCCTGTTGCATGATCTCTCACACATTGAATCTGGACATGTTCCTATTCCCAACTATAAAGCTCCATCAGCAAAACAGGTATTCACTTCATTCCCCACGATTTTCTTCTCTTCCGCAACTCAAGTTCTTTTTTTTTTTTTTTTCTTTTGATTGATGATGAAGGAAACTAATTATAGTTTGCTTTCAAGCTATAGTTTTTTTTTTTTTTGGTGATCGTTATTTTAGTTGGTGGCTTCTGTTATATGACATTGTTTCATTTTGTTTGAAATTACTGTTACATAAATAAATGGGGAAAGAAGGAAAGAGAAAGAAAATAATGAGTTATAATTTCTGTACTTTAATTTTTTATCTTGATGAAATCGTGCTAATAGAGTTTCGTCCTCTCTTTTTGTTTGCATATATAAACCCACAGGCTTTTCAAGCATCTTAGGCTGAATTAATTGGAAGCAGTGACCCTGTGTTATGCTATCAACCGCGATATATTTGGTTTCCCTTGGGGGGGAATTGCCACTGTAATAAAGTGCCGTAGCTACAAAAAAATAATGTAAAAAAATATCTTATTTTCCTGTAAAAATGGTGAAGCTAACTGGAATGGAGCTCATGTGGTTTTGTGTATTGCAAATCCTTTACACTTCTTTTTTTCTTTGCTGATATCTTTTATAAACAGAGAAAATTAGTTATACTCACGTGCAAAAATTAAATATAGATATATATTTCAAATTAGATTTAAATCGATCTCGTGATGCATTATATAACATTGATATGAAAGACCCAAACAAGTTTCTTTCTTTTTATATTTTGAATTATTATAATAGTAAGCAATAACAGGTTGATATTATTAGCAGGATAGAACCCACTACGTCATCTTCTATTAACAGAGGAGCCTCCACGAGAGCATTGGGCTAGACCCAAGTGAGTTTCATATGGCTCAGGCACTTAGCGCAGATTCTTTTTGTTTGGAAGGAAGTTGGGCCCACATAAAGAGCCCACAAAACTCTTGGAATCCAAAGAGTAAAGAAAAGCCCAGGAGTCCCACACCCTTCTAATCAAGTTTATTGTGAGCCCAAACAAAATAGAGCTCCATTATTTTTTCTCTTTCTAAATTAAAAGTATTCTCTTACTAAAGATAATCATGTTTGAAGTATTATTGGGTGTTCAATGTTGATACGTCCTTCATATTAAATTTGAATATTAATTCATGACGTTGTAATTGATTGGATGTTTCTACTGAATACAATCTCATTGGTAAGAGCCATGTCAAATAAGGATGCATCAGCTTCCATAAACCCCCTCAATAACGATAACTGAGGTTTTTACTTTCTATGTAAATATATTTATAAAATTTGAAAATCAATTAATGCCCCAACAGAAATTACTTATATCGCATGGAACGCGACTCTCAGTTTTTTTTAAAAAAAAAAAAATAAAGTAGAATTGAATGATATGATTTCCAAGATATTACGAATGTAAGAGGCATGCATGGCTTATGAATGGAGTGGATTGTTGTTTTACTTACCGAGAAAGAAAGGAAGGACAGAAGGAAGCTTAGCTGAGAGAGAGAGAGAGAGAGAGAGAGAGAGAGAGAGAGAGAGAGAGAGAGAGAGAGAGAGAGATATGAAAATGTGAAGATGTTTTGTCGTCAACTGATGAATGAACAATTGAACATCCGTTAGGTGAGGAAAGAACGATCACTTGAAAGCTCAATCTTTTTGGCCCTTTCTTCGAAACAGACACACCGCTCTTCACCCTAAACGGTAAATCACGTTGGCCATGAAATTTCGACACTGCCCGTAACAGTCGTACATTAATTATAATCCAGATTTCAAAACTAGCATCCCACAAGCTAAACTTTTTGAAGCTGACAGGGAGACATAGATTGAGGTTTAAGAAAAATCAGCACAACGCATCGGTCCTATAAGAAGTTGTGTCTGTCTGATTAAACAAGTAGTCTCCAGTTCAGGCATGTGCCAATGTAGATGACTCTTTCTAAAGAACTGTCTTCAACTGTAATCCGGTGAAAACTGTGTGAATTAAAGAATTAATTCTTCTCTCTCTTTAAATTTTATGGGTGGTTGAAGTTATCATCAATCTCCTTGGGTGCAAGGATTTGGTTGTTGAGAGAATATCCTGGCTGGAGATGCTTTTCAGATTGTTCATACTTCCATAGGGTAAGTACGCAACGAAAAAGACCTGGGCAGAACCAATTGTGTGAGGTGGCACTCAATGAGTGGTGTGTTTATTATTATTATTATTATTAATAAATATAAGGAATGGGAATTGGTGTGAAAAACGTTTGGATATTTGGCATATGGGATGAGATCATGAAGGTTGCCTTTTTATTATTCCTCATTAATTCTCTCTGATTAGAATGAGATAAGATAACCCCACAGCCTCAATCACGTCAGCATTCTGATTCTGAGGGAAATAAGGAGAGAAGAGAAGACAAGTGTGATGACGAGAAGTGGTTAGGCCTCTCAAAAGCAACACCACGCCGTCACAGTATACTCACCCCCACATTCAAAATACATTTGTGGGCCATTGCTTCTTCTTTTTTTTTTCAAAAACAAAAAAAAAAATGGTTTGATTTTTTTGTTAAGCATAGGCGCTATTTTACTGAAACTAACAGAGAGAATTACTGTAAGTATTAAATAAGATAATTAATATTAATAAGATCTTTAGAAATTGTTAATAATAGATGTTTTAATTGTTAATATGATTTTACTAATATTAATTCTCTTATTTAAAATTCTTCAGTGATTCTTTCAAACTAATATTATCTGAGACGCTGTGTCAATTTTAAAACGTGTGTGTGTGTGTGTGTAAAATTTAAAAGGAATTAAGTGTGTGTGCGTGTGTGGATAAGATGAAACAAAAAACGCAGGGTACTCTGCTGACAAAAGAGAAACAGGGACTGGGTGATATCGTGCGCGAGCTAGAATGCTATATGATTATATTTATGTGGATGTGATAAATCAAACAAACCAAAAAAAAAAAAAGTTAAAACATCAAAGAACCACAGCCCAGAATTCATGACTGACGACTACAGAATTCATGCGCGAGCTAGAGCTTGTTTAGGAATCAATTCCCAAAATCAATTTTACGCAAGCCGAGATAAAACTTTCTCACATATTTACCTCGAATTCTGTGAAACTAAGGTTTACAAACAAGGTTTTATTACTTCCTAAATAAGCTCATAATTGATATTCCGACAACATAACCGTAAAGTCAGAGGAAATGGAACAAAAGGGAGGAAAAAATTACTGACACCTGTTTTATGGCAGCAGGCGTCATATGGTGGCCATTGAATCAAAGTATGTGTATGCTACAAATGGCTTGTTTTAGTTTAACCAATACTTTCATATTCAACTTCTAAATATGCGATGGCCATAATTATCTAGAAGTGATAAGGTGCCCTTAAAGTTGATACTCTCACAAATCGAGTTAGTTGGTTGTTCACATATGTGATCCAGTAAAAGCACTGATTCATCATATATATATATATACACACACATCATATATATATATATATATATGCGCGCTCTTTTGTATGGTTGTGTTGAAAACAATGAGAAACAACGCATAGAAGAGTTGCTTTGTGTTGAACAACTTTGGCGAGATCTACAAGCAATGCATAATTAAGTGACATAAATCCTACGTATGAACCTTAATTCTCATCTTATAACGCAAACACGCCACCTTCTTCAAACCCTCCGCCCATTCCTACAAACAATAATTGGCCGATTCTTGTGTCCATTTCTCAACAGTTCGCTCATCACCACATGCAAGCTTTTTAATTAATAGAAGGTTTTTTCGATCCATTCCACCTGTAGTTTAAGGTTGTACATGTCTGTTCTCTGAATTGAAAACATAATTGACTTTAATTTGCTCACTTCATCACTACGTCGTCAATTCTTCTCATATACACCAGCTGATGCATCTGCTTATTCGCAAAATGAAAGGAAAAAAAAACTAAATATACCGCACTCATCAATAAACAAATTCATGTTTATCTGGTTCTACAAATAAAACCTCCTTTATAATGTGCAACAGGATCTTAAAACTATATAACATACAAATATGGGTTTTTTTAATTCAAGCCTAATGCTAGTTCAAATAGTTTACATACCATATTTTTCAATTATGATATATGGATCACATGCACAATCCCTATTATTTTGTTGCGTCACATTTAAAAGAATAGCTAAAACTTGGTAGCAAAAAAAAATGTCAATAGAGGTACTACCTCCAATCTTTAATATAAGAATTAGTTGATTTTTGTTGAAAAGATTAAAGAAGATAAATACCCTAGTTAAAATTATTTATTTATGCATATAATTACATTATATATTAATTTATGAGTTATTTTAAAGAAAAATGATAAATATAAATATTTTTAAATAATGTATTTAACTTCTTTAAGTTTTCTAATAAATATTAATTAACTATTATGTGAAGGGTCGTATTAATAAATTCATGTATCACTACTAATAACATTTGTATACGGACTAGGCGGGGATCAAAGGAAACAAGGTTTGTGCAATTTTTTATTGACAATAACAGAGAGATGCCAGTTGGGAAGGAATTATAAAAGGGGGAGGAGGAGGAGTGTGAAAGAAGGCGATGATGCTGCCTCCTTGTTTGCTTTGATTCAGCCTTTTGACTTTGACCATTCACTCTATTTTGAAGGGTTCCTGGCCTCTTGCTTCATGTCAAGGGGTCCATTCCCTTATTCATGGGGTTTAAAGGTGGACACATGTCAGATTCACCGTAAAAAACCTCTTATCTATCTAAATTCAATTTATAGAAAAAGTCAGACCAAAACACATTTAAAAACTTGAATGTGTAAATAAGCCAAACACATTTTTCTAAAGCCTGACTAATGAGTTTATAAACTGACATGTTTACAGGTTAAGATAGTAAAAATATATTTATATCATATTTCTCTGATTATTTTATTTTAGATAATTTAAATTGATTTATATAATTTTGACTATTTTCAACCTATTTTTTATAATCTATTGGCCTATTTTTTTAAAATTTAGGCTTTAGGTCAAGCTATGTGCAAGCCAGGCCCAGAATGAAAAAATTTCCTGTAACAAGTTACATACCAAGCTCTTACAAAATATGCACACCCTGTTAATGAATAAGGATGAAGCTTAGTCTAACATGATTTGTTTCCACTCCTATTTCACCTTTCATTTTCACTTCATTTTTATTTCTTACTCTCGTAACTTCTGATCGTGAAATTTGCTCTTCTCCCAAATATAAACCCTCATTTGTTAAGTAATATAAAAGGGATTTGTATTTAAGATGAAAGGAAGTTTTTTTTCTTTGCTGGGCAATATAGGACAAATCTACCTTTCTATTGAAGATAGTCATATTTAAGATATTGTCCAATACAAATGTGACCATCTAGAGATTTGAACATTGACTTGATAGACGTTCAAACGATACAATATGTTCTATTTATAAGTCACTATCAACATTTGAATTAAGAAAACTCTATCTTAAAATTTAAAAGTTCTTAAAAGTTTTCCCTATTTTATATATAGGGTTAAACTGACTTGTGGTCCTTATAATTTATTTCAATTTGGATTTTTGTATTTGTAGTTTCAACTTTGTGCTTTTAGTTCCTAAAGTTTAGTCCATTTGAAATTGTTAGTTCCTATAATTTTAAAATGATATAAATCAGAGGTTAACAATATTAAAATTGCTAACGTGTCCCTGATGCCGTTATTTTTGCTGACGTGGCCTAATGACTGGATATGGTTAATATTTAAGTGGACTGGTTGAACCTATTTTTGGTCCCTACAGTTTGCATTGATTTAGGTTTTGGTCTATGAAGTGTAAATGTGGTAGTTTTGATCCCTCATGTTTGCTCTGTCGAAAACTGTTAATCTCCGAAGTTTTAAAAGGACTTAAACTCGATATTAACTCTGTTAATTCTGCTTATATGTCATTGATTTGGTTAATTATGATGAAATAGCTCAATAACCCAAAAATGTTACATTACACTCTTAATACATAAATGACTCTATTGAGTTCACTACCATAAAACTTAACGATTCCACCTACTTTTTCGACATTATATTTTGATTATGTCTTTTGAAAAGGAACATATGCTCTAATAATTCCATCTCCATGTCAAGATATATAATGAAACTGTCGCTAGAATTTAGATCTCATTCAAAGAGATATATAATGATATGATATGCAAGGACCATATCCAATAAGTTTAATCCTGTAGAATATAATCCATTTTCTCATTGAATGAAAGGTACAAAATAAACGTCTAGGTTCAAAAACATAATTTCAAGAATAGAGGGATCAAAATCTAAATTAAAAAAAACTAGGAGACTATAAATTAATTTAACCCTTATATATTTTATGCCTACTTTTGATGTTATTCAACGCGCACAACGATTTCTACATGTCTATTATGGATCTGCAACCCCGGGTCAAATTGTACTT
>QFDD01010065.1:0-11392 GCA_006871305.1 Vachellia collinsii
AGTAAATTTGGATACATATATCTTCTAATGAAAATTTAAACCTGATTAACCTATTTTGGTAAACTTAACATTCCTTAGTCTATTTCTGTCGTTTTAGTCTACCATATAGTTGTCTTACATGTTTGGTTCACGAAAGCACAAGGGTCTCTTGCCCCCTTGTGGGTGTGTGTAATGTTTGACTGGTGCCTACAGGTCAATGCCATGCTTGTTTTTTTTTAGTTATCAAAGGTTTTCCCAAGTCACTTTGAAATTTAAACTTAAGACCGATTACTTTCAAAATTTAGAGTGCATAATTTTTTGCTTTCTCAAGAAGAATACACTAATTTTCTTTTCTTTTGTTTTTTTTGGATACAAGTGAGGGCTATTGCCCGACTAGAAAAAATAAAGCTAAGCTAAATGGGGATTTAATCTGAGAGAAGTATTGAAGCACAAATTCCTCATGTGTAAAAGAGGAGATATCAGAATAGAAGATATTGATAAACTTTCTTTTGCCAGTGTATTTGTAAAACAGTTTTGTTCACATGGTATATGAATCAGTTTTAGATCCCAATCCATTTGCATCATTTGCCTAATCTGTAGGGAGTTTAAACTGCAAATCTTGTATGCTTCCTTACTCATCAACATATCAATTAGGCAATTTGAATCAGATTCCATAATCACCTTTTTGAACCTCAAAATCCCACGTTAATCTTAAATCTCCAAAGACACCCCAGGAGATTACACTAAATGAATACGCAACTTTTGTCAACTCAAGAAAAAGGCCCAAATAGTGAACTTTATGTCAGAACGATGACATTCGGTTTTTTGGGCCAACAAAAAGTGATATTTGGAGTTTGGGTCCTAAAAGGTTTATTTGTTCCCAAAACATATCTTAGTACTGAGCCCATTTCTGCCAACCCAGAAGTACTGCAATAAATTAGTAGGACTATCCTTGACGAAAACCCTAAATTCCTACCTTAACTTTATTTAGGTTCTGTTGGGGTTAATGATGAATGAAATTTACTACTAAGCATAATCAGGACTAAAATAGATTCTGAGCAAAAACTGATATAAATAGTTCCCAACAAAACAATAATTTTGAGTTAAGAATCTATTTGTGTATTATAAGGGGTGGTTAAAAGTATATTTTAGTCGGGGTGATGGAATGGAGGAAGAAAGACACTCATTTTTCCCCCTAAAGATGAAAACAGTGAGATTGGTTTTTTGGACCCTCAAAATGTGGCATTTGGAGTTTGTTAGATCCTATGAACAGGATGGCCCTGGTAATTAAAGATATGTTTAGATTAATCTGACAAAATTATACAACGTGCCATATCTTAATGAATACTACTCGGAATCTTTAATATAAATCCCAGTTAACTTTTTTTAAATATTAAATAAGTTAAATAATTATTTTAAAATATATATTAGAAAATACTTAACTGTATCTTTATATATATATATATATTAGTTCATAACTCAAACAAATTAATCTGAAAAGTTATGAATATATCAGTCTATTTAATTTTATTAATATCTCGAAAAAGTTAATTATGACTTGCAGGATATTACGTAGTAATTATATTAGATTAACGGAGTCAGTCAATTATTTTCAACTTCGACCGAAGATTTGAGAATTGTGGAGAAGGATGTAGATTGCATGGCGGGGCAGGTTGTTGTTGGCTAGACTACTCTTCATGAGCTAAAAGACAAAGCACACCACACTGTCGGTTCATATGAATTTAATAGCTTCCTATCTTCTTACTTTATAGGTTGACCCAATCCTCACGTTCATTGGAGGACTTTGATTATGTAATCTGAATCTCTTGCATCACTTCTTCCACCAACGTATAGACTTTTCAAACCCTCATTTACTTTCCTTCACAAGAATTTGTGGACCGACTTATCTCCACGTCTCCTATATAAAGCACTGCTCCGCAATCTCAGGCACCGTAAAACACATCAACCACAGAATCAGATCTCCATTTCAATTCAATTCTCACAGAGAAACGAGCTTAGCCATGGCTTCAAATCAACAATTGAAGCTTCTCGGAGTCCCAGGAAGCCCTTTTGTGGCGAGAGCAGAGCTTGCTCTCAAACTCAAGGGAGTGGAATACGAGTACATTCAAGAATCGCTCACCAACAAAAGTGATCTTCTTCTCAAGTACAACCCAATTCACAAGAAGGTCCCTGTTCTTGTTCACAACGACAAGCCTGTCTGTGAGTCTCTTGTGATTGTTGAGTACGTCGATGAGGCCTGGACCGGCCACCCCATCTTGCCTTCTGATCCTTATACCAGAGCCCAAGCTCGTTTCTGGTCTAGGTTCATCGATGACAAGGTGATTATATTAAACACTTCGAGCTTTCTCTTCTCTTTATTTTCTCCGTTCTAGGACTTTCAATGGTCTGTCACTAAACAAGTGCGTTTTGTTGCTTGATTTTAGGTGTTGCCTGCATTTTTTAAAGCGGCATGGAACCCAAACGAGAAGGAGAGGGAAAAAGGTGCTGAAGAATCAAGAGAGGCTCTGAAAATTCTGGATAATGTTGAGTTGAAAGGGACGTTCTTCAATGGAGATTCAATTGGGCTTGTGGACATCGCTGCTCTGATCATCGCTTTCTGGGTGCCCATAATTCAAGAAGCTGGTGGGCTTGATCTGTACAGTGGTGAGAAATATCCAAAGCTAGACAAGTGGGGTCAAGAGATTTTGAATCACTCTGTTGTGAAAGGAATTTTGCCTCCCAGGGAACACCTTCTTGCCTTCTTCAAAACTCGCTTTCAGAGCATTTCTGCTTCAAAGTAGATGATCACAACAAATACCTGTCATAGTGTCATCCATGTTTGAGTTAGTTGATTATGCAGTGTTGTGATTGAAAGTGGAAATAAATTATGTATGATTGGGGTTTTCTGTTGTAAGAAAACTTGACTATCTGTTTGGTTTGGATAATCTCGTTATAAATCAAGTTTTGTTGTTTGTTGTCCTCTCTTAAATCTTATTTTTGTCTGCTAAACTTTTTCTTACTTGTGTGGCTTCACCTTGTTTTTGGAAAGATTCATAACTGAACCAACTTTTACGCCTTTTAAATTCAATCATTTGTTTAATTTTGATGCAACTATCAGTTTAAATTCTGGCATAATCCCATCAAAAGCTAGGAGACTTGATCCTGCCAACTCGTGCCTCATTGGGTTGTAAAAAGTAAAACCCATTGGAATGTATGTCTTTTTAACCCGTCACGAGTGTGTGACGGATATTTTTTTTTTTAGAAAAACTTAAAATTAATTTATGATATAATATGTAGATAACTTCTAATCATAATGTAAATCTAATTAATATTTGATGATTGTTGATAATTTGATTTATGATTTATATTTAGTTTGAATTCAATCTTATAAAATATATTATATATGTTTAAGTTGTATTGTTAAAAGTTTGAATTAGATACTTTATGTTCAAGTTGCAGTATATTTTTACAAAAGTAAATTTATGAAAAGAATATTTTATTTTAGATATTAAAAATAAAAAGATATTTCAAATTTAATTTAAAAAAATATTATGGGTAAAAAAAAAAAATGGCGGGTTGGCAGATTGGTTGGATTAATATCAACCTATTAGCATGCAAGGTTTGTCAGCCCGACCCACGGCAGGCCAACCTGTAGTTAGTATTGCGAGCGCTCTGACTCACGTTACCAGCTGTAATCCCATTTTGCCTTAAAATTACAGAATATGTAGATTGAGAAGGTCTTAAAGTGAAATGAGTTTTTTATTTTAAAAAATAATATTTGATGCTTTAAAAACTTGTGGAGAGTGAGTGACATCCTATAACGTGTTCTACATAAAGGACCAGATAGAGTAGATAAGAAACTAAACGAAAAACTCAGACCACAAAACTATCAAACAGAGGTGTTAGTGGAAATGTAGGAGGCTCATTTGTGACGAGAGAAGAAATTGCTCCGAAACTGAAGTGGAACATAAGGACATATATTCATGAATGTTTATTTGAAGAACAAAATCGATCTTTTTGATCCATACTTGAAGACAAATCCAATTCATGGGAAGATTTCTGTGCTTCTTCACAATGAGAAAGACGTATGCGAGTGATTTGGAAAGTTACAATAATTGCATATTTGTGTCCATTGAGACTTGGAATTTGGAAATGACATCCCATCTTGTCTTTTACAGATTACGATAAGGTATGTTGTCTGAAGTTTTTAAAATCATCTCCAAAATTACTTCTCTTAATGACCTGAAACATATCAAATGATAAGACATCAAAACATGGATTGTTGCTAAACCGGGATTCAGTTGCCTATGTATACTTCATGAACTACTAACTCAATAATTATGGTTGTTAAACTATTGATCGCATGAGAGATTATCAAAATTTTAATTATTTCCACTGTTTTCATATTATATAAACTTGTTAACGCAAACAAAAGAATTATGGTTGTTTCCTATTTTATTACTAATTTACAAGTTGACTCAATCTCACATTCATTTTCACTTTAGGGATTTTAATCTCTTGCATCATTTCTTCCCCATCAAGATATTGACTTTAAAATCTCTCACTTCCTCCAAAATATAAAAATACTGCTTTGACTCATCTCCAGTTCTCCCCCGTCTAGCTATATAAGAAACCGACCCGCAGTCTCGGGGAACCAACCGGCCATCATCTCCATAATATCAGATCATCAATTCTCATAGAGGAATAAGTACAGCCATGGCTACAAATCAACGGGTGAAGCTTTTGGGAATCGTAGGAAGCCCATTTGTGACCAGAGCAGAGATTGCTCTAAAACTTAAGGGAGCGGAACACGAGTACATTCAAGAATCGCTTATCAACAAAAGTGATCTTCTTCTCAAGTACAGCCCAATTCACAACAAGTTCCCTATTCTTCTTCACAACGACAAGCCTGTCTGTGAGTCTCTGGTGATCGTTGAGTACGTCGATGAGGCCTGGACCGGCAACCCTATCTTGCCTTCTGATCCTTATACCAGAGCCCAAGCTCGTTTCTGGTCCATTTTCATCGATGACAAGGTGATTATATGCAACTCGTCAATCTTTCTCTTCTCTCTGTTTTCTCTGTTTTAGGAATTTGAATGATCATTGATCAGAGAATGAACAAGCGTTTTGTTGTTGTTTGATTTTCGGTTTTGCCTGCAGTATTTAAAGCAGCTTGGGACCCGAACAAGCAGGAGAGGGAGAAAGGTGCCGAGGAAGCAAGAGAGGCCCTGAAGATTCTGGAGAATGTAGAGCTGAAAGGGAAGTTCTTCAACGGAGATTCAATCGGGCTAGTGGACATCGCTGCTCTGTTAATATTTTTCTGGCTGCCCATAATCCAAGAAGCTAGTGAGTTTGATGCGTACAGTGGAGAGAAATATCCAAAGCTAGAGAAATGGGGCCAAGAGATTTTGAATAATGGCATTGTGAAAGGAGGTTTGGCTCCCAGAGATGTTCTGCTTGCCTTCTTCAAAGCTCGCTTTCAGAGCATCGTTGCTACAAAGTAGAAAGAAGATTACAGGAATGGCCTATCTTCTAATCCCATGTTTGAGTTCTTTGATTGTGCATTGTCTGTGTTTAATTCAGTGTGGGAATAAAAACATGTGCAAGTGGGGGTTTACCGTGCAGTGTTGCATTTAAGAGTGGGAATAAAATATGCGAGAGTGGGGAATAAGATTATAGTTTAGAATTTTGTCTTAGTATAATTGAAATAATCAAAATTATTATTATTTTTTGCTTAACTTCCTTCATTTGCTTTAAATTTTTTTTAATAATAATTAAAATTACTCATTTTTGCTTAATTTTTTAGAATAAAAGAAAAAAAAAGTTAAGCCAAAATAAGCAAACAAGAAAAAAAGTTAAATAAAAATGAGTAGTTTTGATTATTATTAGAAAGATAAAATTATTTAGAGTAATTTTCATGAAGAAAATAAATAAAAAAGGAGTAATTTTAATGAGACACAACATTTGTTTATGAACATAGAAGGGGAGTGTTATGAAATTATATATAAATATATCTGTCCAAAGAACTATTTGGATTCCTCTTATGATTATCTCCCTCTAAATGCTAAATTCCATAATATTTATAATGGATTGTTTGAGAAGAGTTTTTAATAGTTATTATCATTATTTTATTCTTTATAACATTATAACCATAACATTAAACGTTAAGAGTTAGAGGTTTATAAATAAAAGTCATATACAAAGTTTTTGAACACACAAATAAATAAATAAGATATACTTTACTTTCTTTCTCAAATTCTTCTACTTTCAAACTCTCATTTTATAACAAATCTCTTATTTTCTTCATTTATAGGCTGGCCCAATCCTCATAGGACTTTGGTGATGTGATCTCTTGCATCACTTCTTCCCCACCAACTTACAGACTTTTCAAACCCTCACTTACCTTCCTTCCCAAGAATGGACCGACTCATCTCCACTTCTCCTGTATAAGACACTGCTCCGCAATCTCAGGCACCGTTAAACCCATCAACCACAGAATCAGATCTCCATTTCAATTCAATTCTCACAGAGAAACGAGCTTAGCCATGGCTTCAAATCAACAATTGAAGCTTCTCGGAGTCCCAGGAAGCGCTTTTGTGACGAGAGCAGAGCTTGCTCTCAAACTCAAGGGAGTGGAATACGAGTACATTCAAGAATCGCTCACCAACAAAAGTGATCTTCTTCTCAAGTACAACCCAATTCACAAGAAGGTCCCTGTTCTTGTTCACAACGACAAGCCTGTCTGTGAGTCTCTTGTGATCGTTGAGTACGTCGATGAGGCATGGACTGGCTACACAATCTTGCCTTCTGATCCTTATACCAGAGCCCTCTCTCGTTTCTGGTCTAGGTTCATCGATGACAGGGTGATTATATTCAACCCTTCAAGCTTTCTCTTATCTCTGTTTTCTCTGTTTTAGGAATTTGAATGATCACCGATCAGTGAATGAACAAGTGTTTTGTTGTTGTTTGATTTTAGGTTTTTCTTGCAGTATTTAAAGCAGCCTGGGACCCGAACAAGCAGGAGAGGGAGAAAGGTGCCGAGGAAGCAAGAGAGGCCCTGAAGATTCTGGAGAATGTAGAGCTGAAAGGGAAGTTCTTCAATGGCGATTCAATCGGGCTAGTGGACATCGCTGCTCTGTTAATATTTTTCTGGCTTCCCATAATCCAAGAAGCTAGTGAGTTTGATGCTTACAGTGGAGAGATATATCCAAAGCTAGAGAAATGGGGCCAAGAGATTTTGAATGATGGTGTTGTGAAAGGAGTTTTGCCTCCAAGAGATGTTGTGCTTGCCATCTGCAAAGCTCGCTTTCAGAGCATCGTTGCTCCAAAGTAGAAAGAAGATCACAGGAATGGCCTATCTTATAATCCCATGTTTGAGTTCTTTGATTGTGCATTGTGTGTGTTTAATTCATAGTGGGGATAAAAACATGTGCACGTGGGGGTTTTACTATGCAGTGTTGTGTTTAAGAGTGGGAATAAATTATGTATGAGTGGGCTTTTCTGTTGCAAGGAAACATGAACATCTGTTTGTATGGATCATCGCATCATAAATCAAGTTTTGCTGTTTGCTTTCCTTTCTTAAAGCTTATTTTTGACGCTCTTGTCTGCTAAACTTTTTCTTAGTTGTGTGGCTTCACCTTGTTTTTGGAAAGATTCATAACCGAACCAACTTTTACGCCTTTTAAATTCAATCATTTGCTTAATTTTGATGCAACTATCAATTTAAATTCAGGCATCATCCCATCTTTCTTTAAAATTGCAGAATATGCCGATTGATAAGGGTTTTAAAGTGAAACAAGTTTTTTATTCAGAAAAAAAAAATTAGATACTTCAAAAATTTATGCAGACCGAATGACATCCTATAACGTGTTCTACATAAAGAACCAGAGAGAGTAGGTAAGAAAGTAAACCAGAAACTCAGAGACCATGAAACTATCAAACAGATGTCTTGACGGAAATGAAGGAGGCCCATTTGCGACAAGAGAAGAAATTGCTCTGAAACTGAAATGGAACATGAGGACATAAATTCATGAATGTTTGAAGAAACCTTCTGATTCAAACTTGAAAACAAATCCAATTCATAAGAAAATTTCTGTGCTTCTTGGTTAAGAATTAAAATATCTCAGGTCGTAACTTATAATTTTTATGTCTAGGTTGTTATTAAGATTGTCTCAGATCGGGTTTTGAAATGTTAAAATCACGATTTGAAATGTCATTAGTACGGAAAGAATTTTTTTTCTCTTCTGTCCAGAACATATTTTAACCTAAAATGTATTTTGGTAAAAGCCTCTCTTTAAGTATGTTTGTTAAATCCAAAATGCACATCTCCTCTCAAAATACACTCCTAAAACTTTCAAACTGATTGCCAAACATGCTTGAAAATCGAAGATTTGACATTGGCAGGGAAGGATGTAGATTTTTTTTTTTTGGTGAATACATGGGTCAAAGCCCAAGACAATTACTTAACAACATAAATTTTCCTGGGGATACCAATTCCAGCAAGGTCCTCTCTCAGAAGCTCCTATATACTCGTGGGAGGTGTTATCCAGGTTGAACACCTGTGCCGCTGAGCTCTACTTAAATAAGCAAGGAAGTCAGCACATCTATTGCCTTCTCGATACACATGCCTTATCTGGATCTGCCAATCTCTTCTCATAATATCATTGATTAATCTAGATAGCCTTGGTTCCTCTTGTAATTTCTGAGTCTGGTTCAACTCCTCCACAACATCACATTCAACTTCAATCTTCTTAAAACCCAGTTGCCAACACATCTTAAGACCTTCATATACCCCCCAAGCTTCAGCTACCTTAGCATTACAGTTTTCTAGTCTTCTAGAAAAACCATGTAACCACTCACCACAGTCTCCCCTGATGATTCCACCGCAGCCAGCTTCACCATTGACACTACTCCACCCATCCGTATTTAGTTTACACCACCCTTGTTGAGGAGGGTGCCAAGAGATCATTTGAATTTCCTCATGTAATTGCTGCATAGTACTTCCATCCCATCTCTGTTTGTAAGAAAGGAGGTACTGAGCTAATGTGCTCTTCAGGCAGTGGGATCTCGTGAAATCCGAGTCATGAACCTGTTGATTTCTCCACCTCCAAATAAACCAGCTAGCAGCAGCAAACAATTCCGGCCATTCATGCTCTTCTTCCTTGCTTCCCCTACCTGTAATGTTACTTGCCAGCCACTCTTTCCACTCCAATCTGAAAAAACATCGTTTTCTTTCTGATTGGAAGGATACTTTCCCATATCTGATAAGCGAAAGGGCAGTCTCGAATTGCATGCATCATGTTTTCACTTTCTCTGTGGCATAAAGGACATACATCAATACCCCCATCCCATTTGCATGTGGTTGACCTGGTTAGAAGTTTCTTATTCATCAACATCCATATAAACACTCTTACTCTTTCTGGAACTCTTAATTTCCAGACGGTTTTCCAAATACCTCCAATATGATGAGTGTGTTCACCATGAAGCCATGCATAAGCGCTAGCTGTTGTGAACTTGCCGCTTCCATTTAGCTTCCACCTACACTTGTTGCTTGGGTCTTTATCCACTGTCTGCTGAAATAATTCATTCATCTTTATCATTTCTTTCCATAGTCTCGAGTCTCCCGGCTTAGCCACAAGATAGTTCAAATCCTTTGTCTCTCTTCCAAATTTTCCTACCATAACTTGGGCCCACATGTCCTCAGGATTATTATTGAGTCTCCAAAGTAACTTAAGAAGGAAAGCTTCCTTCATACAAGTTAGGTCTTTAATTCCCAGACCTCCATGCTTCTTTGGTTGTTGAAGTTTTTCCCAAGCCACTGCATGCCACTTTCGTTTTCCATTCTGTTCCCCCCCAGAGAAATTGTCGCTGTAACTTCTCCAATTCATTGAGCGTCCCTTGAGGAAGATGATCATGTTGCATAGGGTACAAAGCCATGGACGCAGTGACTGTTTTCACTAGAGTTATTCTTCCAGTTAAAGAGAGACTCGCTGCCTTCCACCCTTTTAGCCTCTTCCTCATCCTCTCAGTAACCATTTTGTATTTTTGTTTATGGCTACGAGGGAATGAGATTTCAGCTCCCAAGTATTTTCCTAGATCATCCACCTGCTGAAAGTTGCTTCTACTACATATCTCCTTTATGGCTAAAGAGATTTGCTATCCTAGATTCTGAGGAAGATATGGAGGGAAGAGATGAATTGAAAAGGACGAGTCGGACACCTTTACTAGACATCTCAAATGCAACAAATGTGAAAGATAGGGTAATAGTGGAAAAGGAGAAAAGACAAGTGCAGAGTGCAAAAGAAGGTGAAGCTTCCAAATCTGTCAAATCTAAAGCTAGAGCAGAGAGTAGGGGTAAAGTCAGAACTGAAAGGAAAAGTGGGGACAGTGAGTGCGTTGAGGAGGGAAAGAAGGAGAATATTCAAAAAAATACAAAAGGGTCTAAACCTCACGAATTGAAGGGGACTCCAAGGGATAGATCAAATGGGCCAAAAAGAGAGAATAATAATGGGCCTAAAAGTGACATGGAAGTGGAACGCCTGGAGCATAATAAGGGGTCCAAAGGTGTACTAGAAAAAAGGCAAGGGCCAGCCCATGAAGAAAATATAGTAGAGCACTTCCTAGAGAGCCTGCCTGAAAAAGTGGATGCTACGATGGAGTTAGATGATGATAAACCGCCAGACCCAGTGAGCCCAAGAGAAATACTGGGATTAACAGCGGTTGAACATTTGCTAAATGGAGAGGCTATTGCTGAACAATTGCAAAAGAATGGGGAGATTGGTCAGCCCATGGATGCTGACAAGAGCGACACCATGTAAGGTAGGGGTTGCCCCTTTATTTCATCCTTTTGTTTACTAATGATTATGACCTGGAATGTGAGAGGAGCAGCTGGAAGAGCTTTTGGCTTTGCTCTAAATGAACTCAAAAGAAGATACAAGCCTAGTGTGACGACCCCTTTCTACTAAACAAGGCTTTTAACTTAATTAACAATTATTAAATAAATAACCATGATTTTTTTTTCTCTCAAAAACTTTATATCACAAGGCTTATAACCCAACCCACTAGTCCGCACTCTTTCATATTGTAATTTCAGCACAAATATCTTATACAAACAGTTACCAAGATAAATATTCAAAATAAAATTTGAATATGACATAATATGATGATCCTATTATGGCAATATACAAACATTAAAATTCCCAAAAGTTCCAGAGGCATACAAAGCTACTAACGCTTATGCCTCTGCCTGCTTTCCTGAACCACCAATCTGATAAGAGGTCTCGCCTGAAAAAATATTAATACCACGGGGTGAGACACTAAGTCCCCGTAACCAGAATCAATTTATAAAATATACAAGAAAGGAATGTAAGTCAGAGAAGTAGGTTTATCAACAGTCATATTAAAATTTCATTAA
>QFDD01010068.1:0-12754 GCA_006871305.1 Vachellia collinsii
TTATGTAACCAACAATGCATAATATCTGGTGCTCCTTGTAAAGTTTGGATGGTGGGCTCTGTTTACCATTTTTTGAGTGATTTTACTTTGTTTTTTTGGACATGATTGTCTCATCTTTCAGGGTTATCTTTGCCTTTGACATGCAATGATTGTATGCTTTGCTGCTTTTTTAGCCTTCTGTTTTCCTAGATGATTTGCTTTTAGCTGGGAGGATTTCTTTTCTCTAATTCTAGCTTGTAATAGTTATTCTCTTTTCTTTTTAATCCCTCTTTCCCAAAAAATTGATATCTTCTGCAGAATTCATGGCATGAATTGGCAGCTGCATTTTCGGTTGAAAAGACCTTATTCTTATTGGACACTGCTCATCAAGTAAGTACCTCATTGACTTGAACCTTGAGCAATTTTGTTTCAGTGACTTGTCTAAGCGTGATCATGTCTCAGCGATCACTTGCTCAAACGCTTGTTCGTTCAGCTTCAGGCATGAGTTCAGAAGCGTCTAACCAGTGGGTGTTTGCTCCAAAATTTCTTATGATTTCCAGAGCTTTCTGATTCTTTGTAGTAATGTCTCTGTTTTTTATACAAAGTTATGTAAGAAATGTTATGGGCCACATAGCGACATATTTAGTGGAACTATCCAGCAAAAGTGATTTCAAAATTATTGCTCAACAACCAGATATCATCCTGTCGGTGAGGGCACAATAATTTAGTTCAATCAAATATTTGTGTGAAAATAGTTCATCAATAACATTTCAGATATGGTGTAGGTCAGCTGCTCATTAGAACGGTTACGTGGAGCTGCAAGTGCTTCTGAACCTCGAACCCAGAAGGCACTCTATGAGATAGGATTCTCTGTAACGAATTCTGTGCTAGTACTTCTTGAAGTCTATAAACACGAGGTAGCATTAACATTATCCGGCATCTTGAGTTACAGATTTTTATTTCTTAGAGCTGATCTCATGGTTGTAATTTCCATTGTTTCTTGTTTGTTTAATGATAATTTTCATGTTAATCATGTAAAATTTCATATGTCTTGATGCATTAAAGTATACTTTGTTCTTGCAACTCCATTCTTACTCAAATAATTCAAAACTTCAGACTTCCTCACATCTGTTCTATGCTGACGTCTAATTCTTGCTTAGTCTGCAGTTGTCTACCTGCTACTTAAATTTGTAGTTGATTGGGTTGGTGGACAAATTACTTACTTGGAGGCCCAAGAAACTGTTGCTGTTGTCAATTTCTGCCTGCGCTTGCTTCAGCTCTACTCATCTCACAATATTGGCAAGGTAAGTTTCTGATGGGGAATGTGGAATGATTGGTTTTATGTTTTAGTAATTTATGTTGTGACTTTATTTTGTTCCCTTTTTATTGGTGATACTTTATTTTGTTTCCTTTATTAATATTTGTTTTATCCTAAGTTGTATTCTTTGTTATGCTATCTTTTAAGTTACTGTGTTTTGGGCTTGCTATAAATTGCCCCAGGTCCTTTTCTTTTGTAAGACTTGATGGCTGATGATTTCATTTAGAGTTATCATCATCTATCTATCCCTCCTTCTTCCCTTACTCCCTTCTTTCTCCTCCCCATCTTCCTTTTCTTCCTTGCCATGCATCAGTTTCTTTAATTATTTATGATGTTTCTTATATGGTTATACAATTGGTCAGAAGGAAAATTTTGAAATTTAGATGGCAATCTGACATTGGAATCTTTGGGTACTTTTTAATAGTCCAAGGGGCTGAAGAGGTTTATTCTGTGGCTTCCTTCCCCAAAATCAGCCAGTGCATTCAGCTCCTAAATATTCTGTTCTGTAAGATTTTTCACACATTCGAATAATCAATGTCAAATACAATAAGTTTCCCTCTTTATAAGTACTGAGTAGCATAGCCCATTTTCTAAGGCTAATTATATATTAGATGAATGGTTTATAAATTTTTGCCAAAGAATTTGTGCGGCCTCAAGTTCTTCATTAGTCTGGGGATTACAAAAATGGTAATCCATTTACAAGTGTTGAGAATGGGAAGTTAGAAAGGACAACTCTTCATGAAGTCTTAATGTGGTATAAGGCGCAAATACAGCTTGTCCTTCTCTCATGTGAAAACTTAGCAGTACTCAGATTCATAGTTCAATATAGCTGCCGTACTGAACTTATAGCATTTAGTATCTTCTGGGTCTTATTAGTCGTAGAATTAAAAGTCAATAAATTCACCATGAACAATTTGATACGAGGAATATAGGAATATGGGATACAACCACATTATGTTATATTTGGGCCCTTTTGCTCTACCTTTATTTTTTTTTTTCCAGCAATATAATATTATCACCCTTTTGTACCATGCAAAGTCAATGAACAATTACTGTTGCCATTGATTTTCCAGAGTCTTTAGTAATTCACTGTTTCTTGTTATTTTCTACTTTCGTTCTCCCTCAACTCTATTTTTGCATATTTTCCAGATATTGATAAGTCATTCAAGCAGCTTACTCAGTGAGGCTAGAACAGAGAAGTATAAAGATTTGCGTGCCCTTCTTCAACTCCTTACAAGTCTTTGTTCTAAAGACATGGTGAAATTTCTATTGAAGTTGTTTATTTTTGCAATTGTAGATTGGGCTGCTTTTTGGTCACGCAAATGGCTAATGTAACTGAAAATTGTTGAATACAACAGATTGATTTTTCATCAGATTCGATTGAGACACAAGGCACTAACATATCTCAGGTATTATTACATTACATCTACATGTCTCATCAAGTTAGATAATGGATAGCTGATGGTTTGTCTCGTAGGTGGTTTACTTTGGTCTCCACATAGTCACACCATTGGTTTCGATGGACCTCCTGAAATACCCTAAACTTTGTCACAGCGTAAGATACTTGTCCGTCTTATAGAAAAAGTACTGGAATGATTGTCATGATTCTCATTTCTCATATATAATATGCTTTACTTTCAGTATTTCTCTCTCCTGTCGCATCTGTTAGAGGTCTATCCTGAGACATTTGCACAACTAAATAGCGAAGCCTTTGCCCATGTTCTCAGAACTCTTGATTTTGGTCTCCATCATCAGGTAACATTCGTCTCAAGTGCCCTTTCTTCAATTGCCAATGACGTGTAATGGAACAGAAAAATTATGAAGGTATAGAATTGAAATTGAAAAACTTTAAGCTTAGATCAAATCAAAAAAAAGAAAAAAAAAAAAACTCTAAGCTCAGGGAACTTGTTACTAATTTAAGAATCTATTTCCTTAATAAATTTCTTATATTTTTAAAAAGGAAAAGAACAGAATAATTTAACCAGTATTGCACCATATTTTTTCATTCAAATTAATATATCCCAGCATTGTAAATTCTACTTACCCTTTCAATATGTGGTTGACATTATGTCCTTGTCGATTTTTCAGGATGGAGATGTGGTTAGTAAGTGTCTTAGATCTCTCCAAGGTCTTGCTTCATACCATTACAAGGAGAGTGTTGCGGGTGGAATCGGTCTAGGTGCTCATGCCACAGGTCTAAAGGATTCAAATGGGAACTTGCAGGAAGGCTTACTGAGCCTGTTTCTTCGTTCATTGCTTCGGTTACTTCTTTTTGAAGATTACAGGTGAATAATGCGCGAGGTTTTTTGTATGCGAATATACAAATGAACAACATGGCTACAGAACCATATATCTTGCAATCTAGTGAACTGAACTGTTTTCTAACGGTACTGTTTTTCTTTTTGCAGTTCTGATTTGATCAGCGCCGCAGCAGATGCTCTCCTTCCACTAATCCTTTGTGAGCAAAGCCTCTATCAGGTATGTTCCTGAAACTTCCTCTGGAAATTACACATTTAAATTTTGAAGTGTGGACATACTCCCCTATTGAACCAGCAAGCCTTCAGTTGCTCTTTATAAAGCATATTGGAGTCTATTTACTGCTGTAAAATCTCTCTTCCCACCTCCTTGATTTTATAGAGGCCTTTCTGGATTGCATTTGTTTACAGAGATTGGGAAATGAATTGATCGAACGACAGTCTAATCCAACCCTCAGATCAAGATTGGCAAATGCATTGCATACACTAACGAGTGCAAACCAGCTTTCTTCCTCCCTTGATCGAATGAATTACCAAAGATTTAGGAAAAATCTCAATGGCTTCTTAATTGAAGTTCGTGGCTTTCTGCGAACAATGTGAGAAGAACAATATTTTGCCTGGTTTTGTATATAAGAGATGTAATACCATACTGGTTGAAACAGCAGCAGCAGCAGGAGAAAATTTTATCGGAGATAGTGGCAAGGATGGTAATTGGCAGAGTTTTGGAGTTCCAGAAACATCCTATCCTAAGTTCCTAACTTCTCTTCGCATTCTTGTTTCCAACGGTAAAATTACCAAGATAACGTTACCAGGAAGTATATCCGATGACCAGACATGTCAGGGCACAATTATTTTGTTGTGGGGTCAAATATATTTTGATTAACTGTACTGTTGGTGTAGGTATTCTAAAATTGTTTTGGTAAAATATCTTTGATCGATCCACTCATTGGGTTATATTTTATAGTACTTATATCTAAGCATCGGAAAGAAGGGCTAATAAACAAATAAGCAAAAAAAAAAAAAAGCTATAAATATTACAAATATAAATATATATTTATATAATAAGAATACTACAGATATTTCATATCTCTACGCAGCAATGATTTAATGATCCCCCTTTCGAAATTGGAGTACCCATGTGAATGACGTTTAATTCTGTTGCAGTACAATTCTTCGGAAAGATTTCGTGAATTTCTTTTTTTTTTTTTTATCTTAACATCCATAATTTTACTCAATGAAAGTTGAGTATTTTTAACAACAAACCAAGATAAAGTCAATAAAGTTTAATCATGCAAATTTATTATCTTTGTATATTTTTTGTTGGATAAAGATGTAAATTTACTAACAAAGTTCTTGATCAGAAGGATCCAGCAAAATTAACGTTTTAAGGCTGCAAATTTAGTAAGAATTAATTAATAAGTGTAATTTAGTAACGCGTTTAGCCTTCCTTAATTCCGTTAATCAGTTGGCATATTTTATCTTTTTTAGAGTCTAAAATTTTGTTTTGGATCATTTAAGTAATCAAAATTATTCCTTTTGCTTCACTTCCTTGATGAAAGTTACTTTAAATAATTTTATCTTTCTAATCATAATTAAAACTACTCCTTTTTACTTAAATTTTATTCTAAAAAAATTTAAATAAAAAAGAGTAGTTTTGATTACCATTAAAAATAAAAAAGAGCAACTTTCATTAAGGAAGTGAAGTAAAAAGGAATAGTTTTAATCACCTAAATGATCCCAAAACAAAGTTTTATATCCTAAAATATGTTAACTGGTTAACGGAATTAGGGAAGGTTAACGGCATTGCTAAATATATACCCTTATTAATTGATTATTGCCAAAATTAACACCATTAAAAAGTTAATAAAATTAATTGTGCTGAATACTCCTGACTAATAACTTCATTGTTAAATTTACATATTTATCCTTTTTATTTTAAATTATTCAAATCTTGCAAATACAAATATTATAACTCAATTAAATCTCAATCAAAATGCATAATATCTCACAAGTTTCTAGACTTGTGCAATACCTTTAACTGTGAAAGACAAGTAAAAAATCTTTAAAACATGTTGGAAACCATTCGCTTAACTGAAACCTAATTATAATTCAAACTTGTTCGATACCTTTAACTTGTGAAAGACAAGTAAAAAATCTTTAAAACATGTTGGAAACCATATCGCTTAACTGAAACCTAATTATAATTCCAAAAAAAAAAAAAAAATCTTCTATAATCTCCGTTTTCAAAAAAATTAATTTAAAAAATAAAATAAAGAACGAGTTTAAAAATTTGGTTTTTAGCGATATATTCTGAAGAAATTTAAAAATCTTTGTCCTCAAAAACAAAAAATCAGAGCTGCTTCTTTTTGTTAGTTACTCTTTCCGAAAAAATTAGAATAGTCAACGAGAACATCATAGTTTATTAACGATTTGATCATACAGATAAAATAAACTAGTCTTTTACCCTTTACTATTTTTGAGTTTTCAAAATAATAATTTAAACATTCTAAAAAAATTTTCCCCAAAACTTGTTCTAAAAATTTACTCTGCAAAATTGTTCAAGAACATAATAATAGAACATAGAATTGCCTCTAACTTTTTGTCAGCACAATTTTTTTCACATTTAGTTTCTTCATTGATAGCGAACAAACCTATGCATCTCAATTATTTGAAAAAAAAAAAAAATTACATTAGGCCTCAATGCAATCCAACCAGTCAGACATCTAAAACCACATATGCTATCGATCACAATTAATACTGATGCTTACTTCCTCCTCATTTTTCAGAGTTTGAACATGACCAGCACAAGTTCCAGATATATAAACATGGAAAGAAGGTATATCACAATATTCAGTGAAATTGAAAAGACAAGGCAGTGCACTGAGCCGTGTCTTCTCATTCACTCGGAAACCTGATTACACGGCCTCAGTTCCTTGTGCAGGATACTCTTCCTGGGCAATTTCAACTTCTTCTGAGCTTGGTTCTGCCAAATAATATTTGAACAAAATGGAAAAAGAAATACTAAGTACAGTTTGTAAGTGCAAGCAAGATGCATGCTATTCTAAATTCAAAACAGTAACGCTACCTTCTGTTTTTCCAGGGCCTCATAATCCGTCCTCTCCTGCCACTTACTCTTACGAAGCTTAATTGGCCGATTTCCGACATATCTACCTAATATCATGACATAGAGGTTGGTATATAGATTGAGCATCAAACGTCACTCTCAGCTTGCATCTTCAGGATTACAAAATCAGAAATAGCAAAGCTACACACTGGCCAGTGGAACCGTCAACTTTAACAAAAACACTACTCTCACAGCAGCAGCTCATTGCAAGATCCAACACATCTATCAGTTTAAAAAAATGATTTTTCTCCGAGAAATTTCACGCAAGACACGACCCTAGCTAGCAATAGTCTACTTCCGAATTACAAAACATTACCCCAGACTAAATAAAAATTAAAACATTACAATACAAATTCTAGTTAAAATTAGCATATAAAAAGATTCCAGTAGAAACACGTATCAGAGACTGAAAACAGAAAGTAATTCATTTCCCAAAAAAATCAATTCATGTGTAATAACAAGGGTTAATGTGCAAAGATACCCATGAACATTCAAAATAAAAGCAAAAATGTCATAATCATTAAATATAACCTAACACCATTAAATACATATACAAAAAAAATACCATGTGCCCACCACAAAAAAGTAAAGTATTCAGTTATATTTAACGGTTTTGTCATTTTTACATCAATTTTGAATGTTCATGGGTTTTTTTTTTTTCACCACCCAGAAGCATATGGTACTAGACACACTTTTAATAAAAGTTCAAAGGTATGCACCTTAACCCCAACAACAGTAAAAAAAGTCAGGACAGAACAGCATTCACTTGTACTCCTGTAGGCATCTCTATAACTGACCATTGATTTCTTTAAGAGCGGCGGCAAGGTCAGCAGGATTGGCAAAGCTTACAAATCCATAACCCTTTGTTTTTCCAGTCCGCTTGTCTCTGACGATCTTCAAAATAATCAAATGAATTTTAGTCACAGAAACAAATTACCAAGTTTGCAAGCACCGTAAACACGAGATGAGTTGATTGATTTAGAAGAATGACCATTTAAGATTATAAAATCAATAAAAAAAAAAAAACTAACTTCAGGATCGCCAGTCACAAATAAGACATCAAAACAAACCCCCTGGGAAGGGACTAATTTCACATTATAAGATTCTGAAAGTCCAAGCGTCCTAAGCTGTGTCTCATTGACACCATGTGAATTTCCTTTTAACTAGTTAATGGGCAGCAGCAAGAGAACACCTTAGATGACAAAATAATGCATCAATGTCAATCATAATGACATGTCTATCTGAATTAAGTTATAAAATAGGGCCTACCTTAAGTTTCACACCCTGTTCCTCCAAATAATAATCTGAAGAGGAAATAAAAATTGTTCACGCTGACATATAGTTACCAAAAGTATAAGACTTGGTTAGATGAGATCCACTTACTCTTGCCATGTTAAAGGAAGAAAATCGAGAAAATGCTTTTGAAAGAACATCATCATTCACCTCATTACCAAGATCACCACAAAAAAGCCGATAATCATCTGCCAAATCCAATATGAAAAAAGACTTTATGATTTTAACTTCTGAGAGAGCGCAGTATTTGTTATCAGCATGACAAATTCATTTGCACTAGTTTTAAAAAGGGGAGCGTGAAATTATACGGCAAAATTTGGCAGGATTAAGGAATACGTTAAATTCTTAAACCAATAGTTGAGTAGCCTGGGCCCATTTTAAATGTAGGTATAGGTAATGCAAGCAAAATAATATCTGAGCCTTAAAGAGAGGGATGTGAACTAAAATACATAATGCTTATGAACCAGACACAGGACTCATGAACAATCCTTGAAGCCCCAGTATTTCCATGATAATAGTTGTAATCTCAAAAGAAATAGATTGCGTTCAAAATGAATGATTACTATTGTTACTGCATTCTTGCACCTGATTTTTTCTGTATTACAATGGGTGACTTTGATTACCAAGGTATTTCTCTCAAAATCCGCATGAATTGCATTTTAATACCATTATGCTTCTTTTAGCTACAGCATTAAAATACAACTGTTGCCATTGCACATTCTAAATATTTGACACCACTGTTCAGAAGTTTAAAAAAAAAATGCCAGATCAAAGGTTGTCAACCTAAATTATTCAAGGTAATCATCTAAAAAATGGGAAAGAACAATAGTTATCTCTTTGAGACGGGGTATCCAGTCTTCCATTCTAACTTGTTTGGCATATTTCCCTTCCCACGGGGTCATTTGTGTTTGGGCCATATTCCGCTAAAGCCCAAGTGTTTCTTTATGGGTGTATCAGTCACTGCCTTTGACCATATTCATTGAAGATGCAAGCCATACAAGGAGTCTTGAACTTTTTTTATCCTTCTACAAAAAGGAGGGAGACAGGATGAGAACACACGGTCACAGTTAAAAGTCCCAAAAGACTTTGACAGAGTTGAATTATGGACTACGAGGATTGTCGTACAGAACCAAGTTGACTATCATTATAACAGCATAATGAAATTAAAAAAAAAAAGAGTAATTACAGGGAAAAAAAAAAACCATACTTTCTGGCCAATCTGCAAGAGTAGGATCCTCCCATGTTTGGCGGGCAGCTTTGCGAGGAACTGCTTTCTTTTTGGTCTCCGCCTTATGCTCAATCTCGCTATTTGCGATGGCCGCTTTGACACTCTCAAGAGCCTCAGGTGTAATTTTCTGTGCATCCCTTTGAAATAGTTGGTGCGCCTGTCGATAAGATATGATGATGAGAAACACATAGTTGAACATTCAGTAGACAAATGCCGTCGTTTGGTTCTTTTATTGCTATTCTCCAAGAGCTCTATAGACACAAACGAAGCCGCCACGGGAGGTATGTTAAAAGTCACATGTCAGTGAAAAAACAAAGGCCTCCTACCATTCTTGAGTCAGAAAGAAGTAAATAAATGAAAATTTAGTAGAGGAGTCAGCGCACAGGCATGTATTGAATGCACAAACACCCCCCAACCTGCTGATACTGTGGCAGAGGATATAAAGCAGCGACGGGAGCCGGAGAGGGATAAAGGGAAGCAGGAGGAATTTGCACTGCCGGCGATGCCGCAGAAGCCGCCACATAGGGTGTCGCATACTGCGGAGCTAGGGATTGCTGAAGGTGAAAGGGAACGGGGAAGTATGAACCGTTGGAGTTGGTGAATTGCGAAGACACAGAAGACGCCATTAATTACAGATGGAAAGAAGCAATCTGTGTGCGATTCAGGTAATCACAGCAGGAGAGCAGGAATGGGATCGTTTTGACAGTCAGGGTTTGGTTGGTTCGAGTTCGAGCGAGTCGAGTCCCCGGACAAAAGGGTTCGATGTGTCCAGAAATTTGTTTTCGTTCTTTTCTTTTCTTTTAATATTTGCGCCATCAGGTTCTCGCGCCAGAACAATCCGATGGGTTCGGATCACGTGGGCTTCTCAAAGACTCGAAAGCAAACGAGAGTCCGGCTTGAACGATGTCGTCTTAAGAGATATGTGCCCCCTCTCGTCTAGTAGCAGTGCCTTGATTGGATGGAAGTGGATGGGGGGGGGGGATCAGATTCAGAACTGGGTGAATTTTCTGGGAATCACTGTGCCTTTTTTTTTTTTTATTAAATCCTATCTAAGAAGCTGTTGCGAACACTGTATTTCTAAGAAAAAGATGGGGCTGGGAGGGTGAAGATGGCTCTTCTTTGGTTAACAGCACGAGGTGCGTGGCCCAAATACATGAGAGCCGCTTGGAGCCATTAACCCATTTTTATGAGCTCAACAATCATCCGGCAAAGTTCATCTCTGTCCACCCCAACGAAACCCTCGACTGCCATCTTGCGACTTTTGTACTCGTAACGAGTAGTCTTCCTAATTTTCTTTGTTTTTTTTTTTTGCCAATTAAGTCTTCCTAATTTTCATTATTATAGTTTTCAGTTAAAAATGATCCTGTGAAGAAGGAGGGAATAGTGGGTTTGGGTTTAGCAGCCTCGAGCGGTAACACGAACAAATCATGGAGCTGACATTCCAGGAACTATCTTCACTTTCATAATTAGGGGAGGCGGAGGTGGCCCCCGCACGGAGACCAAATGCTGAGGATCCCCTGAATGGCCCCAAAAAGGCGAGCGACGTCAGATCAAGGGGGATCCTTTTTTTTGGGCCGGGGGATGGACGGTGTACGATGAGACACGTGGCGTGGGCTCGAGAACCGAGGACGAGAGTGCCGACAGGCGGTACAGATGCGCACGTGAGAGCACGCTGTAGGTGGGGACCACCCAACCCAGGTGGACCGTAGATTGCGGGATCTTTGTACGGTCAACCTTCTTTATTATTATTGGAATCCCTGGAATTATTCATGTCCCCCGTTCCGTTCCATTACGAGATATCCTCAATCCTGGTCAGCCAGGTTGGGTAAGGAAAATATTTATATACTTTTCAGTATATTATATTATCTATGTTCTGTAAATAAAAGTGTTTCAAATTTTTTCTATTATCCATCTTATATTTATAAATTTCTCACAATTTTTACCATAATTCATTATGAAAAATATTCCACAAGAGATAATATTTAAAATATTTTTATTGTACGTAGCACAGATTAGTAAGTATTTATCTTATTCATAATCTCACATTTTAAGATCAATTAATTAATTATTCCTTTTTGACGACATCAATTCAAACGGCTGTTCTGGTGGGTATTAAAGACAGGAGAAGGCGAGATTGCGGTGAGTGTGATGTGAGGGCAGGGGCGAGGTGGTTGTGTGATTAAGTGTGAGCAGCAGCGTTTGCCCAAGTCAAGTAAAGAGGGGACTCCTCTTCTCATTACGGCACCCTTTTAACTGTGACGCTCTGCTGCTGCTGCTGCTGCTCTCTCTCTCTCTCTCTCTCTCTCTCTGAAATTCACCGCAGGTTTTATTTTCAGAGTCTTAACTTCCCCCATCCGCATTATCGTTATCGTTGTTTTTCTATCGAATCCATCCGCTCTCATCTTTCCCACATAACACCATGAATAAGCTGATGACAACCATCCATCCACCCAATTATGAAAATGACGTCTTTGTCTCGAGTCTGCACTGATTAGGCGATGAATTATAAAATAGTGGCATTTGTAATACACGTATTCTCACACTATTTCGCTCCGTTTTAAAAACTAGGACTTTATCATTGTGTAACTCAGGATGCTGCTATGTATAAAATAAAATTATAATTTTAATCTGCACACAGTTGACATGAAGAAGTGAAACGCAATGCCTAATTGACTCTGGCTGCTGGAACTTGCGTATACGTGAACTGCCACTGCCAGTGCGTTAACCCAATTAACCGAACATTTAGTTTGATGTCACTGCTCAGGGTACGCCGTTACCCATCTCACTCAGTAAGTGTGGTTGCAGTGTACAGTGATTGGGCGACATATGGCGCTCGCGTTCCGTACTCTAATCCCTCCATTGCATCAGTTTCACTATTCTGTATTAGTGCCTTTTTTGGCATTGTGAAAACCCCATACGCATGTTGCGTGCGTGCTCGTTGATCGTAGAACAGGTCAGTATGTTTCGAGATTGGCCAGAGATCGATCACGTAGGTGTTCCCACGACTCAATGTATTTAATTCCAACATAATCACAAATCCACCTAACCCCACATCATACGCTCACCGTATAAACTCGTGATGGAGAATTATATTCTACGATAACGCACACAATGTCGAAGCTGTCTCCCACAGATCCACACAGAGCTGTCTCCCCTGCAAGTTTAACAGTTATTTCCCACGTCAACCTCCCATTATTTCTTTAACCTTTACGGCCTGTTTGGTTGAGTGAAAGATTGGGAAGCGAACGGAAAATCCAAATTTTCCATGTTTGGTGCACCATTTTCAGAGGATAACGTTTTCCGGCCACGGTAAAATTTCACTCATCCATTGGGAACCTATTTTCCAATGGTATGAAATTACCAAAAGCCCCATTCAACTGCTTCCTCCACGCTCTCCTTTCTTCATCTTCTTCCTTGCATCCCGCTGGTTCGTCTTCAGCAGTGACGGCGCTGCTTCATCTTCAGTATTTTGATGCAGTGACGACGCCGCTGGTTCAGTGAAGATGCCGAATCGAACCCAGAACTTGGAATGGAATGAGAAGTCAACATGCTTCACA
>QFDD01010069.1:0-13648 GCA_006871305.1 Vachellia collinsii
AACAACGATAAATACGTGCTACTAAAGTAAAATAATTACGACAATAATAATGAGGAAATACTTAGGTCAAGTCAAATGATTTATATCCATTATATCGAGTTTCTCAATCATATGTGAAAATTAAATTAATGAAATATTTGATCCCTCAAGTTTTATTTTATTTAAAACAATAGTTTTCATAAGATATAATCTAATAAAAATATAAACTATGAGTTGGCGAAAAAAAAATATATATAAAAACTATGCTGCCCCTTCAAAAATCAAAATAACTGATTTTAAACTTTAAGAATCAAAATCAAAATGAGAAAATATTGTATTAACCCATTTTAAAATCAATTTTTGTAGAAAACACTTTGATTTTCTTCAAAAAAAACTTAAATGTACCATGTATATAAACGGCTGAAGTTACAAAACGCTACTTCCACCCTCTCATTGTTGAGCCGTTAATAATCTTAACAAGACTGAATACCTCCAACAAGTACAGCCAATCACACTTGTAGCGATAAATCATTGATTGCTTGGCACGAAGCTCTCATTATTTTAAACAGGAATAACATTTAGCATAATTGATCCAAAACTTCCCATTTTGATGCACTCAAGAACCCTGAATTGATGGTTGTCTAATAAATAAATTTCATCATTAAAAAGCATAGAATCCAATTATAAAAAGATAGCCACTCAGATTGATTATGACAGCAAAATCCCATTGCAATATTAGCATATAGCATCTCTACCTCTTACCATATACAAGCTGTCAACTCATATCTTTGTTCTTTACACTTGTACATCTTTAAGATATACACACAACTATCAAACAGTCCAAGATTCAGTGAGTAAGACACTTTATTATTTTCATCAGATTCCAACTGGGTTCAAACTTTTCCATTAGCTGCTACTGCAGGACTCATCCTCCTCTTCCTCTCCCTGAAGCTTCGGCAAGAAACCAAGTTTGGAAGACAACCCTGCATGGATTTCACTGGGTTCTCTTTAATTGACACAGTATTTCCATTTGGGGTTCTTTCACTGGTACACGCAGAGTTAGTCCCTGAAGATTTTGACAGGGTTAAGTTTGCTTCCCCATTAGCCACGTTTTGGTTTACATCAGGGTAATGATCTTCTCTAATACTATCTCGAAAAAGCTCCAGTAAGCTCTTCTTTCGAGATGGAGCTCGTCCAGGTGTAGAACCAGGAATTCTGTTCTCAAAAGGGGATGATTTATAATTCACTTTAGGGGTCCCAAAGAAGCGAACTGGAGTGTTGCCCCGAGATGGGGTAAACTCTGAAAAAGATTAAACAAGAAATTAAGAAATCAAAGTTCATTAGGATGAACAAGGGTTGCTTGCTTTGGATTGAGAATATGGCTGAGACGTGAGCAAGTATCAGAATTCAGAAGAAGTATTGAGTTCTTACCACCATTGACGCTGTAGAAATCATCTTCAGTGTCAGAGTCTAGCCAGGGCTTGGAGTCAAAAAATGTTTCCTCTTTGCTACCTGCATAAGGTAAAAACTCCGAGTTAATAACAAAATGCTCAATTCAAAACACTTGTAAGTACAACTAATTCAGCATATACAGTATTTTATTTAAAAAAACATAAGAATGGATAAATCAAAGCCATTCTTTTTTTGTACTGAAAGTCATTGCCAGTTAAGTGACGCGTTCGCTTCTAAATTGGATCTTTACAAGTGAATTTGAATTCCGTAGACTTGACTAGTAGTCACTTCAGTTATTATAATTGCAAGGGAGGACTTGCTACTAATTCACACCATGATGGAACAATCACAGAATATGCAGCAGATTATACATATGGCTTACACATCCAACGCTAATTTCTCATCTCACATTTTCCTATAAGAAGGCATTAATTAAGTGGTGACCACCAACAGTGTTATCATCATCTCTGAGACAATACAGAGCAAGCTTTTACAGACAATAAATATCCATCTAACTTACAGAAACTGAAAGCTCTTGCTTTCTTCCCTAACAATAATAAACCGTGTCCTCATCTCATGATGGTCCATTCATCCATGTAGAGGGAAAAAGCAAAACATGACAGAATACTTGGAATTGACATTCAAATGTAGAGATACAGACATCAGTTTGTGGACACGCTAGAGACTAGATGGTGCCTGACAAGATACAAGGAGTTTGGTTATTCCAAACAAACCAGCAGAAACAGAACAAGTTCAATTAGTGAGATATAACTATAACTACAAGGAAACTTTGATGCTTGATTTCTCATTTTAAAAAAAACGAATTTATAGAGTAAGCAAATTCATATGCGCAAAATTATCTTATCACCGTCTATTTATAGAGAAAAGAAAAAACGATGAAGCAGTGTCAGCATCCTGAAGAACGCCTAGTTTTAACCAACAAGAATGTAACAAATCGATCCAGGTAAAACAGATTAATGAGGACTATCTTCATTCGATATAATCCACAAGTGTACACCATATCAGAAAAAGTGACCAAACAAACAGAAGATATTCTCTTTTATTTTAGAGCAGATTGGAGGGGGGGGGGACATCTTTTCTCACACCGTACAAACATTCGATTAACAATCGGGTAATAAGGCTCGGGTTTCTGCTCAAAAGAAAAATAGCTAGAATAAAACCTTGAAGACCCCACAGCACTCAAATCATGCATCAAGAGGAATCCCCAGAAATATTCACAAGAGTGTTGAGCTTCTCTCCTGATAAGAAATATATTAATAAAAATAGTGTTTTTGTATCTATCAGGAGAGAAGAGTGAAGACGATTAATCAAAAATAAAGTTGGCGTCTTTCAAAAAGCCAAGCAAAAGTAGAAGAGAACCCAATAACTTTTTATAAGGCAAACAGCTTTTGAAGTAACAAAAGCCACAAGGACTATACCATAGCCTCTGGAGGCAGGGGTTGACTGAGTCGGCGACCTCTGAGCCTTGATATTATCGATTCGAGAGTTGCCATTATCGAGCTTTTCCTTAATGGGCGATGGTGGAATCATGAGATTCTCAGTCTTTGACCCGAATGACAAGCCGAGTTTCATATCCGCCTCCGAATTTCTATGGACTGAAGCACACGAACCCATCAATCAAAAGACGATTAGTTTCTGATCATCACGGACCCAGATAAGAGTTATACAGAGAGAGAAGGAGACGAAGGGGTAAAGTATACGTGAGAGGAGGAGAAGGAAGAGATAAGAGGGAGTTGAGGATGTTTTTTCTAAGGCGTTATATCAAAGGCGTAGGAAAATGCCTTTGGAAGAAAAACCCCCCACTGGGAAAGATGAAGAATGAGTGAAAGAAAACGAAGATTGGACTTGAAAGGGAGGTTATGTCGCAATGTGTGCGCTACAGACAGGGTAATGTATAATATAAATGTATTTGTATGGCGATTCACAGGGATGGGCCCCACCTCTCGAGAAAGTAAACAGTCTCTGCAAGGGTTTCAGAGTCCGTTCGTGATGGTGAAAGATCCAAACTCAGGAATGATAATAATGAGGTATTTTTATTTTTTATCCCCCATTTAGAGCGTTAACCTCGTAGCAATTGATTTGAATTATTATGTTCATGGGAACTTGCTTTTTTGAAACGTTTGCGATGGCCCATAAGTATGCTAGATTACAAAATACAAAATTGAATTTTAACGAGTGTATATAACGATATGTGTTGTTGAAAATAAAAATGAAATCGTCATATTATAGTGTTCTGAATTACTGGGCTCAAGAAATTATATGAGTGTGGTCCTCTTTTAAGGTTGGGAACTTTTGGCTTCCCGTAAAGACTCCAATATAACAGTGGTTCTGCTATTACATCCCAAATGAGTATCTTAATTTTTTTTCTCAACTGGAACACGAAATAGTATCTTAGTTTGTCCCATTTTCAACATGAGAACTTCATTATTTAGAATCTATTTAAAAAAACTCTCACTTAAATTCAGATTACAGGCTTAAAAAAGCTTATCAAACACTCCGGTCCGATTGCCCTTTCGGTGGATTAGTGGTGACCATGGAATACACAATAAAACAGAGATAACAGGGTACGTACTGTTTTTTTTTTTAAAAAAGAAAAAGAAGAAAGAAGGGAGGGAAAGAGAAAACAGGGAAGTGGAAACTGTCAAACTTGTCAAGTCTATATCACAGGCACCGTAGCTGCTGTAACTGTAACTTCTTTTCGGGGCATTTTGACCAGCAGCTGCCTAAAAAATACTGTAAATTGTTTAATACTCATATTATATGACTGATTGAGTAATGTAAACTTATTATTGGATTTATCTTATAAAAAAAATGTCCCAACAAAAAACCATCACGCAATGATGTGCATCACGCCATCATCGTTATTTTATGCATCACCTAAATTAATTCCCCATTTTTTTTAACAAACATACGTGAATCCGCCCCCTGACATTTAATTATCACTTAACTTCTGCTTGGTTATCCTACCTTTAAAATTTAAGGTTTCTTCCTAAACATATTTTATATTAAAAACCAATCAATTTTAAGACACTGTTAAGTAATGGATGCTGACAATTCTTCGTGAGGGAATTTTAACCTGAATTCACCTCTCAACTTCCATCATAGTGGTAAGATTTATTTATTTATTTTTTTGTTGACAGGGTAAAATTTAAGTTGAATATTAAAGACTCGTCCAGTAATTGTCCCGTGAAGTATGCAGTGTTTGTTTGGGCGGCCGTCAAGGGTGTTATCTTTTTTTTCGGCTCATAGAAATTCAAAAGAGAAACAAAAAGGAGAGATTAGATATACTCCCAGACGCGCAAATAATGAAAGCAAGTGAAATGACAAAACTAGGCGGCCGACCAGAGATGAGAGTCAGCATAAAGTATCTTATAGCAAGATGATTGATAGGAACGAGACAAAAAGTAATAATAATCAAATGGATCAAAATCTTATCGACTTTGTTTCGTTTCCGATTGCAATCGTATCAATATTCAACTTTAGGATGCGCATATTTCCACTTTGTTATTATTAGAGACAAGTGAGTAAATAGTTTGTCACTTGGAATGAGCTGTGCTAGCGTCAGCCTGAGAACGATTGGATTGATTTAACTTAAAAAGGATGGAGACTGGCAACAATAATGTTATATCATCCAAAGCGTTCGTGGGTCTAGCAATTCATCATCGTCAAACGAATAATATCTGATAATTGTATTTCAAAAGACGATAGTATAACGTTAACATTTATGTACTTGAACACACATTAATACCTCTTGTCCTTGATTTATATTATACTTGATTTTTTAAAAGAGACGGGAGAAACTGGACAAAGTTATATATTATAGTTTTAAAATTAATTTAGTTTGTTTATAAACTGATTTGTAATATAATCATATGCATATGCATTTCAAAATCTATACACAGGGATCAAACTGCTCTGATGTTTTAAAAAGGCTGTTGGGAAGAATAACGGGGAGCATGGGAACATCGAATTATTGATTTATTTCAGGTTGAGCAGTGAATTATTGTTACTTAATTGGTCATTAAATGTGGTTCGAGTAGGGTTGGTCTGCCGTCTATTTCTCCCGTTCCTTTCAACTAATTCTCATTTTCTTTTATCTTTCCTCTCCGAATCCTGGGAAGCAGGGTGGTTGAACTGCAGCGGCCAGAATAGGACCATCCTACAAGTTTTTCATAAAGCTTTAATTCTCCCACATCGATCATTATGAGTTCTTTTTCTGTAAATATATACACAAGCACGTGTAAAACATAAGTGGGACGACCGATTTTATAGTAGACGAGCGAGATGGAGAATGTAAAGGTCGGTAGTTTGGCACTAGAATTAACCCGGCAGTGATTAAACAATATACAACTTAAATGTAGAGATATATTCATGTAACCATTAAAGAATGCGTTGGCATACAATTATCTGGAAAGCCAGGCGTGCTCATCAACAGATGATATACAAGTGACTTTGACCTTTGAACGGCTCATATCGTTCGATTCCTGGAACGCCCACGTTTTGCATGGAACCATTGATATCTTATGGAACCAGGGAACAATGGTGCGATAGGGAATGGCACGTGGGGCATCGGAAGCACAATGGGACACGCAACTTAGACCAAAAAAAGAAAACAGAAAGAAACAGATAATTAAAACAATTAGAAATATTCTAATTACCAAACTGGCGGGTAATTAGTACTGGCCGGCGATCGCATCATTCCAGTCACGTGCATACCGTGACTGTTGTGACCGCATGATACCGTGGCACGCTAAATTCTCTGTGGGTGTGGCAAGCCGTCAAGAGCATGTTTATAGGTTAAAATAAAATTTCTTTTATATATTTATTTTAAATTATTTATAATCATATTTTAAAAATTAATCTAAATAAATTCGTTGTTACTTAAAATTTTGCATCACTGGTGTTTATTGATAGATCCTAAATTTCTCCATCACTTTACGTTGAACTTATGAATCTATTTACATATATGCTTATAAATTATAAATAACATTGAGAGAAATAGTTTTTACAGTGGGTTTAATTAAAAATATCCGATCGCAAAATGGACGCCACGTTGAGTAACAACAATAGAGCAGTAGTGTAATAATGGTGGTGATGGTGGTGGTTTTCAAAGTCTGAGTGGAAGTAACGGCATGTTTTGGATGGTTGGTGCAGCTACCTTTAGAGGGCAGGGCATGGTTTGACAAAAAGTGTGGTGATAAGCACCATCTCATTCATAACATAATCCAACTAAATAATTCAATGACAGCATTGCGTTGCTGTCTTTTCAGTCTAGGCCAACCACCCCACAATCTCCGCCCATGTTCACCGCACACGCCCCACGCCTACTCTACGCCTCCTCTTCTTCAACACGTGTGATCCCTCCAATGCACTCGTTTCATCACTTACAAAGCGCTTTAAGTAGCGTACCATCCCGCGTTAATTCGTTGACAAAGGATGTTGTCAGCTTCATATATAGGAATAAAATGAGGCCGATGAAGGTTATGCTGCCCCCCTGCCCATTGTCTGACTCATACTCATGCTCCTCCAAAATAGTTGATGGTGTCGCTCTGACACGTGGGAGTACATGGAGCGTCGATCTCCCCAGTGTGGGGATGGGGGAAGGAATGTGTCCAATTGCACTATGACGACGCACGTTGATAGCGGGCGTATTCTCAGCCGCTTACTCATACAACAATTTTTTTTTTTCCTCGTGGAGGGAGATAGGCAACCAAGGAATGTAGAAAATTGCACGAAGAGTGATGACGGACTTTGATCGCTGGCTTACTCTCTGTCTCTCACTTTTACAAGAATAATATTCCCACACTCATATTAAAGCAATAATGTTTATTTACCATTAAATATTAAATGTAGATATATTTTTTAATAAGATTTAAATATTACTTTTTTTAAGAAAAAAATAGATTAACTTTTTTTAAGTGATTTTACTTAATAGGAGATAAACATATAATATGTAATATGAATTTTGTGTTTTCTTAAATAAAAGTACCTTTTTAATTGATCATGGATGTTTGATAAACACTTCTGATTAATTTATCCTGCCAGGTGCAATAAAAAACAATTTGGGCTCAAGCCTCCGGACTACGAACTTGCATCCGAGAGTGGGCTGCAAAACCCAAAGCTTAAACGACGCCGTCCGAATGCTATTAAACGGTCAAGCCGGTCGGGCCGTCAATAAGCAAGTTGTGAGAATGCCAAAATGGAAAAAGAAAAGGGACGCATTTTTTCTGTTTGCGCCGTGGCTCGCCCGTTCCACCAACCCAGCAACCAACCTAACGCTGGTTCATCGCGCTGTGTCCGATCTTCCTTCCAGAACTCGTTGGAATCACGAAATCTAAGGGCAGCGCAATCATGGGAGTGACACCCAAAATTGCACCCTCCATGCTATCATCGGACTTCGCTAATTTAGCTTCCGAGGCTGCTCGAATGCTCAACGATGGCGCCGATTGGCTCCACATGGATATTATGGTATGCTTCCTGAGCTTCAACTGCTCCCTTATGCACTTTACTCCTTGTTCTGGTATATTTTCGCTTAACCGTAGCTCATCCATGAGCTACGATTTATTGCATGTTCCATGTCCGGTTTTCTATCAGAAACTATTGAAGCAACATAAGGATTTTACTTTATTCATATATTGTATTCTTCGACTTATAGTGTCGATGCTGCGATTGTTATGGTATTTCCCATGGCTGCTGCGATTGTTATGGAAAATGATTTGCCGATGGCCTGAATTTCGACCCTTTTTTTTTGGGGGGGGGGGGGATAGTCTTCTATCACGTGTCTTCCTTTCATTCAAAATCTATTACCACAAAAAATCCAGCATGGAGAAACCTATTTAGGAGGAGCCGGCGCTAGCTAAATTTCTAATATGGTTCACTAACTAATTTGCAGCGACCCTACTGTACTTATTGTGCATAAAACGGTTCGGTTAACAAGGATGAATAAATTTGTGCGTGGTCTGTTATGGCATTAATATTTATGTGTTTGCATATCTTACATTTCACTGATTATCATGATTCCTGATACTCCCCTTTTCCTCATTTTGGTTCATTTGCAGGATGGGTAGGTGTCCGTGTATGCTCAGACCACATTATCATTGTGTTTTTTCCTTGTCATTCTTGACCGTAACTTCTACTTCCTTTCACTGTTTTGTTCTTTATGCTTTTGAGTAGAGAACATTGTTTTTTCCTTTTCTTCTTGTTGAATTCAGGTTCCTATAATAATTATCAGGTGTGCTCATTGCTTCTGATTATTGTTCATGTTTTCTCAGCTAAAAGTAGTTAAATACATACGTGCTTGCCCTCGACATCACAGCAACATTCCGATGGAGGAGGTCTTGAGTTTTTTATCTATCAATGATCGGAATTCCTGATCGTTGAAAGGAGTAAAAAAATGAAGGGAAATGTTGTCTTGTTGATGACAGTCCAATTTTTCGCAGTATCCAGAATTTTCTTATGTCAGTTTGTTTCTTGTGTGTGTTTTCTAGTTCTAAGAGCAACTTGCTAGTTCTTATTCAATAGGGATGTTGTTAGGCGTTTGCAAAGATTTGCGACTGCAGTATTTTATCATGGACATTGCTCACAATTTTGAAACTAAGTTCATGTGTGTATTCTGTATTATTCATGCAAATGGAAACTAATTTTATCAACTTCTCTTGGTACCCAAAGATGAACGAGGAGCATGTGATGAGCTTTATCTTATATTTGTTGAGTTTACTTTCATTTTAGTTAATTTGACTCTTATGGCTTTCCCCTTTCTTCCATTCCCGCATGCAGGCATTTTGTCCCCAATCTAACCATTGGTGCTCCAGTCATTGAAAGCTTACGGAAGCACACAAAGTAATATCATTGCTGCTTTGCTCATCTAAGTTTTCCGCAATGGATATTTTACCTATTGTTAAGATACTGTCCTTTAGTAATTTGCTTTAAACTAATACAGGGCATATCTAGACTGCCACCTGATGGTTACGAATCCTCTTGACTATGTTGAACCTTTGAGAAAGGCTGGTGCTTCTGGTTTTACATTTCATATAGAAACATCTAAAGGTTGCTGCTCCTTATACTTTTTTTTTTTCTTGGCGTGCTGTTTACCTCTGGCCACGTTTAATATGTTATTTTCTTCTTTGCTTTCTTGAAACCGGTTATTGTGGACAGATAATTGGCCAGAACTGGTCCAGAGAATAAAATCTGGGGGCATGACACCTGGTGTAGCATTAAAGCCTGGGACACCAGTTGAAGAGATTTATCCTCTGGTATGATTTCCTTCCATTTTAGTTCTCATTTGGTCACACACGTGTGTGTGTGTGTGTGTGTGTTGCTGGATTTATGTTCATAGTGGTGAGCATGGTTTGAGAGTGTCCTGGCTTTCGTTTGTATAATACACAGCCTTGAAGTTGAGGGTAGATACAATTTCCGGCTAGATTTTATCCTTTATAGGATGCTTCTCGTTGTCATTCTATTTATCAATATTCAGTTTACAGGTTGAAGCAGAAAATCCTGTGGAATTGGTCCTTGTGATGACTGTGGAACCCGGATTTGGAGGGCAGAAATTCATGCCTGAGATGATGGATAAGGTATCAATACACTTCTTCACTCTATATGTTGAGTTAGTTCTGACTGATAACTGTTGTTGATTATTTAACTTGCACCTACTTTTTGGCCAATTTTCTTTCCGTAACCAGGTACGGCTGCTAAGGCAAAAGTATCCATCACTTAACATTGAGGTATTTCAGATTGTTAATTTCTTGGCTGTAACTTATTTTTCCATGAGATTGATTTATATCAGACTATAAATCTTTTTGTTTTTTTTGGCTCAACTGATTCTTGAACTTTTTTCACCTAACATTTTATGCTTTGTTATGCCTCACTTGTTCTTTCATGACACTGGTTACTTTCCGTTCCCTCTACTCAATGACCTTTTACCTCATCCTTTGAGGTTTCCCATGATATTTTCCTTTATGGATACTTCAATGTTGTCAGTTCTTGTATTCATGAACATGTAATCCTTCTGTTTGCAATTCCATGCACACAAGTGGTTATACCATTGCAGGGATCTGATGTTCTGAACATGCTCATATTCAATTGCAGGTTGATGGTGGGCTAGGGCCTTCAACCATTGATACAGCTGCATCTGCGGGAGCGAACTGCATTGTTGCAGGAAGCTCGGTATTTGGAGCCCCTGTACCGGCTCAAGTAATATCCTTGTTAAGGAAGAGTGTCGAGAAAGCCCAGCAAATGAGCTGACAAAACACAGCAAAACTTGTTGATTGCAAGTCTCGTTACCCTTGGACGGCTTCACTTCAATGTGCTAACATTCCCACGTGTTAAATAAACGATAAGTGGTTTAATTTAGTTTACATCCACTGTACGCCCTATGAAGTATATAAAGGGGTAATTTACAATTTAATGACAAGTGAAATTCTTGTTTGTGATTGGATTTGACAATTAATGTCACCAGCACCATCTATATCTTGAATGGTCTATATTTTTCCGTTGTGCTAATTTTTGTGGCAACCGAGTGCCAGCCACTTCATATTATAGTCCCAGTCGATTCTCTTTTATATATGGTGGCACCATTTTACTTTTTAGAAACAGGGGACTTGAAAAGTGCATTGGAATTGAGGTGAGGTCAGCATGTGTTCTCACGTGCATGGACACATCTTATGCTTTTTATACCACCATTGCTCTTAGATCTTATAAAAACCACGGCTTTCAGCTTAAAAGTTGCTTTTTGCGTAGAATTCGCCATAAAGAAAAACGATTGGGATTCAAATATTGGTGTAGATCTTCTAAACACTGTATAAAGATGCTTTTGTTCGCTCGCTGCATTCGCCATGCCCAACTAACGATAATAGAATGAGAAAAACTATGTTTAAACTTTATAATAATATCGTTCGTGATATCAATTCTGTCATGGTAATTGGGTGGTTCCTTTTAACTCTCCTTTTAACATGCAATGTACGGTTTTTCTGAGCTGCTTTTTTGTTAATGAGCAAACGAGAAAGAGACACTATCATCCCTTTCAGCAAATATAATGATGACGATAATCTTCATCGTCATATCATCCTTGTTACAATAAGCGACATGGAAGATAATATTAATACCTGAAGAGCATTAATAATAATAAGTCGTTGGAAAAAGTTTTGGTGAGAGATCACACACACACACACACACAGCACTTGGGTTACTTGTGCTGTGAGGGACAAAATGGGATTCTACTGAACTGTCTGAAATCGATATGATGACAACCACTTGGGAAAATGTTTTCTTTTAATGAAAGCCTGTTCCTCATCATCTGATTAACTAATCAAAACCCACAACTTTTTTCTTCCCCTTGTTTACGTTCTTGACATTAACAAAAGAAAAGGGAAACCACATGAATGAATTCTGGTTTTTATTTCCTCTACTTTATAACTTCACTGAACCCAAGCGAAGCATACAGACATGAAGTTACAGATATCATGGCTCCGAGGATCTGGGCCAGGTAATCCACCAGATATCCGCCGAGTGCTGATACAGCACCAGGCACAATTACGTAATTCTGATTCAGAAATCTCAATGCACTGGTTCAAACGCTAACTCATCATCAACTTCTTTACCTGTTCAATGTCTTTAACCTAATTCGTTCTTGAAAAACCAATTCCCCATGCTCTCTACATAGTATATTTCAATCCCAATGAAAAGAATACTCCATAATTTATCATAAGAAAGGAAAGGAAGTTTTGTTTCTATGCACAGCTATATTGACACCTAACAATAGCAATGATGCATAAAATGAAAAAGATGAGCGAGCGAGCGAGCTATATGCTTACACAGATCCGGTATAGAGGTTGGCCTGGGCGGTGTGGTGGGTGTTCAATTTTCAAAGACCATAACGGTGAGATGTAACCTGTACACCCTCATTTTTGGTTCCTAGCACTTATTATTATGGTAGGTTACTCAAAAAATTTAAAAAATATTTTTAAATGTACCTGCCAATCCATGCCCTTGTTTTGATGTCTTGGCATTAACGGGTCTGTGTATATGCAGTGTTCATTCTTCTATTTGTCTGCTTTTTGAGCCCATACTTTTTACTCTTCCATCATTATTATTGACACTGTTTTTCACACATCATATTCTCTTGTCTGCTGCATTCATCTTTCTTCCTTGCAAAGTCAAGACAGATCTCTTGCTTTTATTCGCAAAGTTGTGCGTACTTGGAGCCCTAGTGCTTTACTTGCAGGCCTCTTTTGCATCAATGGGAAACAGCAAATTGGACACTTGATCGGAGAGGATGAGAATAATTAAGATTCTTATGTTCCGTGATGAAGCTCATGACCTCTCATTTATAGAAAAGTTTTAATATTATTAAGCTACAAGGCCATTAACTTTGTTTTTAAAAGCTGAAACATGAGCGTCACATGATTCTAGTGTTCACATCAAATATCAAATGGTTGATATGAAGGCCATGAGGGACCACGTCTTCCTCTAGCTCCAATATGGTGAGAATTATAACAATATTTACACTTTGTACAAATATACTTGTCACAAGCTGTATGCTCGCACAATTACATCTTCCGTCCTGTTCTCCCTGTAGGCCTCTAATCCCCCATCTGGCCATCTCACTCATAGATTGCCTTTAAAAACCTATGAGTGGCTTTAAATATTCTTTATGGTCTGCGTGCACCCCGTTATTAAATGAATCAATACCCTGATTTGAAAGGAACTTACATTTTAAATTCAGTAAAAAGCAGGAAGAATCTACTCTATCTATTAAGCTTGCCAGATTAAAATTTCAGGATCGCATGATGCCAAAAGGTTGAAAATGACTGTAAAACACACACACATAGTCACAGAAGATAACCTCTAGACGTTTAAACTTGTTTGAACAAATTAAAGGAAAACAATCATACATGTGATAAGCAAAAAATGGGCATCCTCACATGTACAGGTAGCTGCATATAAAGGCCGGCTTGAGGCCCGAGGAGCCTCTAAAGTAGCTATGATTGTTTGCTGCCTGTGCTACTGACAACCAAAGCTAGGGATTTGGGATTCATAGCTTCATATCTGTTGGTGAAGGAATCAGAGTCAAATTAAACTTTGTGATCCCCAAGAACCCTGTCTCTGTACAGATTTTTTTTAAAAAAAAAAAATTCTCTGATGTTGTTTCCTACTCAGCTTTTGTATAGATCCAAGAGTGAGAGTGAGAGAGACGAAG
>QFDD01010070.1:0-11456 GCA_006871305.1 Vachellia collinsii
TTTTTTTTTATATTTTTAATTTTTATTAAAAAAATTAAATACATTATTTAAAATTATTTATATTTATTATTTTTTAAATTTATTTGTTTGATTAATAAACTGTTATATAATCTAATTTTATATATAATTAAATATTTTTAAGTAGTGTTATTAATGGCTTATCACTCCTCTACATCCAATTATCAAACCAAGATAAAAATATGTTATTCATGTACTAATATTCCTACATTTTCAAAACAATGTATTTCTTACACACAAAATACTATTTCACAGCATATATAATTTCAAAACGTAATAAAAGGAATAATAAACGTTTGGTTGAATTGGTAAATGGTCCAGCCGGTATACATAGAGTCTTAGATTTGAGTCTTGGATTCAACAATGTTAAACTTTGTTAAAAGAGCTTATCACCTGAAAAATCCTATAAGCCATTGATCTGATTAGTCTATTTCTTGGACCCTTAAGGGTTTGTTTGGGAAGTAACAAAACCTAGGTTTCAAATCTTGATTTCACAGAATCTGAGATATGTATGTGAGAGAGTTTTGTCTCGGCTTGCGTACAAGTGATTTTGAGAATTGATTGGCAAACAAACCCTAAGAGTTTAGTAATAGAGTTAAAAAAAATGTTGGATACAAGATAGCTAAAGACAATAAAAAAATACCGTAAAAAAAGGAATTGGACAATTTTTTTGTATGTTACATTGTTTAACTTATCGGTCACATGTTTTTTTTGAAAATTAGAACTCTTCACAATTTTTTTTTTTTATCAACTGAACTCTTCACAGTTAACACAATGGATAATATGAATGAATATAGTCATGAGATAGAAAGTTACATTAACAATTAAACCTATGCAACATGTGAAATTATACTAGTTATCTTAATTTTATGATCGACTTTATTATAAAAAAATATTGATTTTATTTTAACTCATTCTTGAAATTTCATATAAATATATAAAGGGTGCCTATTTATTTAAAACTAAAAAGGCTTTTTTTGGCATGACCGTTAAAATAAAAGGTCATCATGAAGTAAATTGTTCTTAAATATAGATAATATGAATATGTCTCCTTTGATATGATAATTTCTGGAACCTTTGTTTTAATTAAGACGTTTTGACAGTTTTAACAAATATTAAATATTTTATATATTTATCCACATTCAATAAGGAGAGTATAAGGGAGTAGGAATCAATGGTAACTAACAAGAGTAATATTGAATTCCACCCAAAAACAAAAGTAATTTCACAAAAAAAAAAAACAAAAGCAATATTAGAAATTATTTAAATTTTATATTAAATACTATGCTTTTTATTGGTGTCGGATTGTATGTGAATTAATTAGAAATATATTGTTATTATAAAGAGAGAATGGATAAAATATAAATTATAATAAATTATTTTATTCAAAAAATATAAATAATAAATTATTTAGATTATCAGTATAAATTACTTTTAAAAGAAATTTTATTTCAATTGGTACAAACATGTTTTTTCAGTAGATAACGAAGCAGGTTTTATTCCTGAAATTTTAGGGATGGTAAGAAGACTCTATTTATAGATATGTGTGGAAAGGACCGATAAATATTGTGTCAAGACGACGCCGCATGTGGTAGTGCAGGGCATCCTGTCATGTCCTGAGCCGTTATTTCCTCCACCGACAACTGCCGGGTCAAACTTTGCCACGTCAAACCTCAAAACCCTCTCCTTCGTCGCTAACCTCTCTTTTTCTCTCCCATTCTTTTTTTTTTTTATGTCAAATTTCGTTTACTCTCTCGTGCACCCGATTCCACTGCTGCTCATTGACTCATTGTTCATTGTTCACAACAAAACGGACAAGGACAAGCTCCACATCTCTCCCTCCATGTTAAAGAAAGTAAGAGTCACCGTTGTAAATTTTTTTCTCTGGTTCTGAGAAGAGAGGGGACAACAAGGAGATTAACTAAACTCAGAACTCACCGTCGTGGTGGATCAAACAAAAAAAAATCTTCCAACTTGTTCGCATTGTTACTCACATATAGCATCTTCTCTTGTTCTTTTTTTTTTTTTTTTTTTTGCCAGCATCTTCTCTTGTTCATTCCTGTAAAAATCCACATTTCTCCCATGGCTTCCTGCTCTTCCTCCTTTGTTTTCATCACCCTCTTGTTATTCTCTTCCTCCTTCTGCTTGACTCTCTCTCAAGTAACTTCCAGTGATGAATCCGACGAAGACGGCTGTGACAACCGTTGGATCTACCTCCGGAACCTCCCAACGCGATTCAACCTCGATCTGCTCATGAATTGCTCTGAATACCCGCTTTTCGACAACTTTTGCCCTTACCTGGCCAATCATGGCCTTGGCCAAAAAACCCATAACCGATCTTACAGTTGGTATCGCTCCGACCCGTTGATGCTCGAACTCATATTCCATCGCCGCATGCTGGAGTATCCATGTCTCACGGAAGATCCACTTTCTGCTAACGCGGTCTATCTTCCCTACTATGCTAGCCTCGACGCTCTGCGTTATCTCTATGGCCCGGAGGTTAACTCTAGCGCCGAGCATGGGCTCGAACTGTTCGAGTTTTTGCAAAAGGACGATCCCGGAATCTGGAATCGGCACATGGGTCACGACCATTTCCTGGTGATGGCTCGGCCGGCGTGGGATTTCTCGCAACCATTGGAGAATGATCCGCCCATATGGGGGACGTCGTTTCTGGAGTTGCCGGAGTTTTACAACGTAACGGCTTTGACATTGGAGTCTCGTGCTTGGCCATGGCAAGAACACGCGGTCCCTTATCCGACGTCGTTTCATCCGCCAAATCTCGAGCTGTTGGAGGCTTGGATTCAGAGGGCGAGGCGTTCGAAACGCACCGCCTTGGCGATGTTTGCCGGCGGCGGAGGGGTCTCCGCCTCGCCTAATATCCGACGAAGCATTAGGAATGAGTGCGAGAATAATACTGCAAACTCAACCTTATTATATGGCGGCTATACGAAACTGTGTGACCTTGTCGATTGCTCTAATGGAATTTGTGAGCATGATCCTATAAAGTACATGAGGCCAATGTTGCAGGCAAGTTTCTGCCTGCAGCCCCCGGGGGATACTCCAACTCGCAGGTCGACGTTTGATGGATTTCTGGCCGGGTGTATCCCGGTTTTCTTCGAGGATCAATCGGCGAAATTGCAGTACGATTGGCATTTGCCGGAGAACGAATTCGAGAGCTTCTCGGTGTTTATACCGAAGGAGGATGTGGTGTTCAATGGAGTGAGGATTTTCGATGTGTTGCGAGGCATTTCTAGAGGCAGAGTTAGGAGGATGAGGGAGAAAGTTTTGGAGATGATTCCCAGAGTTATGTACAGGAGGCATAACAGTTCACCTGGTCTGAGAACTAAGAAAGATGCTTTTGATGTATCAATTGACGGCACATTGCAGAAAATTCAAACGAGACTTCAAGAACTCAATTTGGCTCTCTGACATGATATGATCTCTCTTCACTGTAATTATAAATTTTGGTTGCTTCACTTCGTCATTCCTTCTTTACTTAATTTATCTACTATAGGTTCTAGATTAAGTCATAGAGCTTTTCTTATTTTATTGGCAATAATCCATAGGTTTTGAGGCATTTCATGGTACCATCCGTTTTGAACTATCTTTGTAGAAGATATGTGAGATAGTGAATCAATTCTATCAAGTTGTAGCTCCCCTGCATCTCGTCTGAATGAATCTTGTGAATTTACCTCAAATTAGATCAGGGAGATGACAAGTTTTGAGGTTAGAAACAGGTTTGCATATAATGCCGGTGCAACATCCTAGAATCCTTTTGATATGGATCTAAAAGTAGGGTTTCGACTTTTGATTTTTCTGTTACTGTCTCACTGAAAATAATAGGGAAGGGACAGCAATTACATAGAGCCCTTCCATTCTGCAGTGTTCATTAGGCCAACATAACATTATTGAAGGTTTTGATTGTACAAATCTATCTTCAAATCTTTGTGATTTTCTGTTTTCTATACATGTTTGCCACAATTACAGGTCTATGGAACCTAGTAATGGAGCAAGAAAATTTGCGTCTTTACTATTGACCGTTTAATTCATTTCCTAGAATCATTCTCCACTCCATTATCATGTGATTCTTCTGAGTAGAAATATGGAGAGTCATGAAATCAGCAAAATGTGTGAATATTTTTAGAAAGGTTAAGGTCTTAGGTCTTCTAATTTCTACCTTCATTAAGTACACATTTGTATAGTATTGTGGATGAAATTTGGTTTTCTATGAAATATATTTTAATGCAAATTTCAGGAAGTGGGTAGTGTTTGATCCAAAATACAGCTCTTATGCCTCATTTCCAGTGTGCACAAAATTCTTCCCTTCTGCTAGATTACAATCTGGATAAACTTGAATCAATAAGTCCCGGAATTTCTACATTCAGTTTGTCCTTTATATTTGTCTTGTGGTTAGATACCTAATCTACAGAAATGAGAAAGAAAGTTTAAACTAGATACTGATGGTTCAAATGATTTATCTCTGTTGTGTTTTATAAGCAGAACAATAGCCTTGATAATTCTCCAATACGTTTCATCTTTGCGAGTGAGGAAGATATATTTAGATTAGATGATCACCATACAAGATACATGCGTGCTTTAAACTTCTGTAATGTAAGCACACTGGTTTTGTCCTTTTACCTGGTGCTTTGGAATGATAGATTAATGTGAAAAGTATGTTTTTAATCACTCTGGTTTATTAGTTTTTCTCGTTCACACGCTCATTACACCAGCAGAGGGTTCGAATTTACAATCCCATACCTAAGACGGACTTGAGGGAAAAACTTGGTGTCACTGGGCTACATGACCCTAACATGGCTACATTAGTTTGTGTGTTCAAATTTATGCTTGTCTCGTGATATTAGAATACTATTGAAATAAGGTTACGAAAGGCGTGCCTTGCTTTGTTAAGCTGTCCCTTTATGATAGTAAATCATGAATCTTCTGAGAGAGACCCAGCTTCTGCTTGATTTTGATTATGAACATGGTGAGAGAACACTTTGACTATTATTATTCGTCCCTTCTATTATATGCTTAATTTTTTTTTCCTTGGGTTTTCTTACATCCTGATCATTGATTTCTTCATGGTGATTTGGTACCAAATTTGATGGATGGTGGATTAGGTCTTCATCGAATTTTTAAGAGTGGATGGCAACATAACTGTGAGATATTGACCTTTGATGGGGTAGATGTGAAAAAGTAATGGGGCTGTGTAGGCCCCCCATAAAACAAGTTGGACAGTGAAATTCAATGGTTGGTGTTGTGATGGATTGATGGATGCCTTGGTTAATCAGTATCATTACAGTTCGCTGATTGAGGCTTTAATGGTGGATGGATTTTCTCTTGTGATCGTTGGGTATGGAATAATGAAGAATTTATTTTCACTCTAAGATATTAATTTATTTTAGGGAAAATGACTAGAAAATGCCTTTTGAATTCTCTAAATCCCAAATGGTGCCATGAATAAGGTAAATGATGAAATGACATCTGTTAGCGTTTTGAGTTTTACATATTTATGGAAAAAGATAAAAATGTCATTAAACATTTAAAAAAGAAAAGCCTTCCTACTTTTCTCATACTCTGACATGAATGTGACAGCTTCCTCTCTCTCTTCTTCTCTGACAAAATTGACAGCATGTACTTTACCGTCCTCATGTTTTTCCACTGAGTAACATATTGACAATTGTTCAATTTATTGACAACTTTGTATATAGTATTGACTAGTTCACTTAAACTATTGACAATACCTGAACTGATCAGACCTCGATATTGTTGTTTTGTTCGTTGACAACTACGAATAGCATATTAACAATTCTAACATAATTAATGAAACCTTTTTTTATCCTTCTAACAACTTATGCTTCACCGTGCCCATATCTTTCCACTGAATAATGTATTGACAATTATTCCTGATCCATTGACAACTTTATATATGGTATTGATAAGTTCACTTAAGCTATTGATAACACCTAAAGTGATCAGACCCTGATACTATTATTTCGTTTGTTGACAACTATGAATAGTGTATTGACAACTATAACATAAGTAATAACAATTAATGTTATCCTTTTGAATTCAAGATTCATAAAACAATAACAAGTTACAAATTTGGAAATGACAAATGAAAATTAACATTTCACCTTTAAGTATTGTTTTTTTATCATTTCCAACAAGAAGTCTTTATTATTTATACACATACAACCTATATACCACAAACATTTTACCCTCACACTTCCACCATTTTATTTACATTCACCATTAACATTGTCTACAAACTTCCTACCTACAAAAAAAATCATACAAAAAGTGTCTTCGAAGGAGCTAGACTCATATTAGATGTTATCTTGTATGCTAACTAGCAAAAAATTTCATCATGTTAGTTATCCACCAATAATTTTTTCCTTACTTTATAGAATGAGCATAGCATACATACTTTCTCTATTAACAACTTCAGTTTATATTTTGAAAACTACAATTATGCTATGAACTATATATATCACACATCCTTCCTGTTCCACCTCACACATGCACCTACGTATATCATCACCTCCAACAGTTTTCCTCCCATTTTCCCTTAATCTGATCTGTTATACCTAGGCCATCTTTAATCACCAATATTTACTTAAAAGAAGCTTTATCAATAGTAACACGTATCAAGCTTCCATTCTAATGAATGGATCCATCTTTTGAATAAAATAATCATTAAAAGATTAAATATCCATCTCAAACAGTAGGAAATTTTGCAATAAATAAGTTTGGGTGCTTCAATCTCCATTATCAATCACCTACTACTCGATCTAAACCACAATTTGACACCCTCACAATGCACATACCAAAAAAATAAAAGTCAACACATTTCAGCAGGGTCTAATTAGTTTAGGTGTTGTTAATCACTTAAGTGAACTTGTCAATAATATATATAAAATTGTCAATAGACCAGGAACTGTTATCAATACGTTATTCAGTAGAAGGACATGAGTTCAGTGAAGTATATGTTATCATTTCTGTTAGAGAGAGAAATATAGCTGTTGCATTTATGTCATAGTGGGAAAGAAGTGAGAAGGCTTTTCTTTTTCAAATGTTTAATGACATTTCTGTCTTTTCCCACAAATATGCAAAACTCAAAACACAAATGGATAACATTTCATCTTTTACCTTATTTATGGCACCATTTAGAGTTTAGGAAATTGAAAAGGTATTTTCTGGTTATTTTCCCTTTATTTTATCTCATAAGCTTTTGATTTTTAAAATTGATTGTATATATTAAAGAAAGTTTTTGCTAAAATGTAATTTTAATACACATGATTAAATAAAGTATTCTAGAAAAATCAATGCATTCATTTTACAAATAACTAATTTAATTAATTTTTTTAAATCTCTCTCCTGATCTCTTAAGAGTATTTGTTTTGTAATAATAATACTTGTATCAAACATTAAATTTGAATCCTTCTCGGTAGATCTTACGGTTGAGATCTTTTGATGGTGAAGTGGACGGTCAGTTTTCATATTTGCTGCGACTTCAGAATCCCTCTTTGTTTTGGTCTTCCCTCGAACTCAAATGTTTCGGGAAAAATGTAACCATATTGACCAATCTTGTAGCAATAAAGCAATCATTCTATATAATTCTTAGAAGTTTATACGTAATTTTCCTTAAAATTAGTGCCTGCTTGGGAGCTCTTAAAAAGATGCACTATCTATCTAGGCCTTGCTCTTGATAATTCTCACCCAAACACACATTTAGATTAAAAATCATGAGACCCTCAATAATGTTTGTTACAAGCAACCCTCACACGCCTGGGGTGCAACTAAGATAGCATTGAGTAACACAGCTTAGAAAATTGATTTGTAAGCATAATTGATTCAATCAAAATAGGGGTTTGGATAAATTTTTTAAAATATACATAAACATGCGCGCCCAAAATCATTGTCATGATTTGTAAGCATATATGGGTATTTGGTAGTCTATGAGATTTGACTTTTCAATTATACCCAAAATCATTCTCATGAATCATAATTATAATGAATTTTATCCAAAATCAAATCCAATACATATTAATTTCGTAAGCATGGTTGGGACCACAAGACATGGGCCTAAGTGAGGAACAAAAGATGCTGTGGGCTGTGGCCTTACCTCCCGGCGAAGAGACATGCAGATATCGCTTTCGGTTACATCACCATGTATCCAGTCAAACCTCCGTAACCCTTTATCATTCATGATGATATGGTTACCCGCCAGAATTTCTTTTAGTATATTTATTTCATTTTAAAAAAAAAAAAATCAAAGCATGCTTCTTCTCTTATTTTTTTCTCTCTTTTTTTTGTGATAAAAATTTAGTATTCGACCCTGTTGACTAACAACGCCTACATTCTGTACGCATCAAACCTGATGCATCCTTCGCCGAGCACATTCACTTCACACACTTAGTAGAGAGAGTCATATACAAGTTGATGCCTTTAAAGTCCGCTGGTTGGTGCCAAGGATGATCACAATTACAGTTACATCGTCATGGTACTTCCTCCTCCTTCCCGCTGGGACATTCATCAACTCTTCCATGCTGAAACCTGCATCAGCATCAAGTACCATGACGATGGCAAACTGATCACATGAAATTACAACAGCTACATAGACAATGTTTGAAGAGGGGTTACATTTTTTATAACTTGTTAATACACCTTCTGTTTTAAATATAAGAGTTGGACAAGATGTATATTGTTCTAAATATAAAACTTCAATTCACTGTGCCTTTCAAATTTATAATTGTTTCTCCAAAGTATCCCCACCTTATTACATATATTACAGGGATTCTCATCAAGAATAATCCAATAAAGATGATAAACCAACACATATTCGTTATATACAACTAACTTAACTAATTTCTTTAGTATTTACAAATTAGTTATCTCGTGTTAAGGAGATGGGGTCATAATACTTAAATGTGTTGGGATTGAAAAGGACTGAATTATCTGGCCTCAGGCATTGTGGACCAGAGTTGTGCCTAAAGAAAGCTTGTTTCGTGGGGGTAAAATAAAAGTTAGCATGGGATTTTCGAAGTTTACCTGCACAATCAGCTGCTCTTGATACAAGCTGCTCGACGAGAAACTTCGCCGGATCAGCAGAAGGATTGCTCTGGATGTAAGATTCTACAAGATCCACTGCCTCGTCATTGTTGAAGAAATCAAATAAACCATCACTCCCCACTATGACGAAGTGATCAGAATTTGAGATCTTGTGCACACCTACTGATGGTTCAGCGGAAATATACGGAGGGCTTACAAGATCACGAACCCGAAGGATCCCCATCAATGCATCATTCAGACTTTTCTTCATGCCAATAAAAAATTAAGAAAAAAATTAGTTTGGTCGGGTAAAATATTTATAATTGCAGTGAAGGGGTTGATCATAAGTAAAATCCAGAACACAAGATGACTGAAACATTCACTCCTTTGTTGCCGCTGGTAGCTTCTAAATAATTGAAGTTATATATATGTATAGACTTCATGTGAATTATCCCTATTAAAACTTTCAGTAACATCAGGGTCAAACATTAAAAAAAGGGAATTCTGACCTTTTTCAAGTAGCCAACTCCAATTGCGCGAGTAACCTTAAGTTTTCCTTTCACTCTTCCTGATATAATGGTCATAGGATCATCAGGATGATCAGCCAGAAGCTGAGCCTTTTCAGCTTCGTTTTCAACAGTGTGACTATCTGTAAGCTGGATAGCTTTGAGTTTTCCACCCCCATTTGATTCACAACTGCTCGTTGCCAATACTGCTCTGCTGTCACCAAGATTAAGTGTATACAATTCATTCCCATGAAGAAGCACTAGTAAAACACAAGATCCAATTGAAACCAAGTCCGGGCGATCTTCTATTTCTTGCTCAACCATGTGTAAGAAATCATTCTCAATCTGACTAAGAGCACGCTGCAGGCAATCAAGTACCCCATCTGAAAATGATCGTTCGTCACAATTATCAAGGCTATCATCCAACTTATGTTGTACTGATCCATCCAAACCCATATTGTTTGAAGTACTGACAGAATCTGTCTCCAATTCTGAATATAACTTACTAAAATAAGATGAAATGGTGTCAAACAGAGTACCGGCCAGAAAGTCAGCTGCATCTCTCCCGTTAAAGCCATCATAAATAGCACAAAAAAGCCACCCATTTTCTTCTGAACAAACTGCTTGAACTCTATCTTCACCAGCAGCTCCTCCTGCTACTTGTACTTCCACAGCATTAAGAAAACCTTCACTTCTGGAAGGAGCGCTTGTGGTGCAAGAGTCATGTTCAAGCATATTACTCGGGGTGGATGGACTGCAACTTAAATTTGACAAAGTGCTTTGGAGAGAAGATGACAACATGTCCAACCTGGAAAGGCTAGAAGAAGAGGCTACCTTACGAAACATATTAGGGGAGTCCCAGCTTGGAAGAATTTCTCCTCCTATAACACCATCGCAAATGCTAGTATTGGCTAATGTAGCATTGGCACTTAAGGCTGCACCGGACAAGCAAGAGAAGCTGCTTGTTTTACGAAGTGCGGGCAGGATTTTATAGTTATCGATTAAGTTCGAAGAGGAAACTCTATTACTATTGCATTGATAGCCAAAACTTATTTCAAGTTCTCCTTCAGAACTAGCCATGCTTTTCTCCTGTAATAAGCATCCTGTGGTCAAAACTAGCACGGCCAAATGTATACATATAACTGAAGAAGACTTACTGAATAATATCATATAAGACAGTGAGCAGCCAATTGATCATTAAAAAATCATATCATAGAATGCACGATTCATGTATTTACAAAATACTCAAACCAAGTGTGCATCCGAGAAACTTTGAATCCCACATCACATTAGCAGCGAAAAGCTATAAGCAAAATCAATAGAAACGTCAGAATTATCTATATGAAATAGCCACACTGTCGCCCAGAAACACTGAGTTAACAGATTCTCCAGCTTAATGCATAAAAATATTGGGTGTATAAAGGCAAGTGCCTGCACTTGTTCAAGAAAAAAAAATCATTCGTACAAGGTAAATAATTTAAAAAAATAACTTCAGGCACTGAAGCGAAATATAAGGCTGGCATCAAAAGTGAGAGGCCTAACCAAAAACTAACTAAAATTTGGCTGACTGCTCTAAGTAAAAATATATGAAGAGAACTTGAGATTTTGACTGATTTAACAAAAACTCTTTGGGTATCCAAACACTGACAGAGAATGTTTCAGCAACCTAGCAAGAGATTCTTAAAAATTTTGTCTGCCATTTCAAATTATACAACTAGCATATATAATATCTTCTACCGCAAATCCCACCTTGTATGCCCTCATGCATTTAGACTTCAAGGAAGAAATTTTTAAAACAAAAATATCAGTCCGATCATGGTGGTCTCACAAATGATTTATAATATCTGATATACAATGGCAAGTAATTGCTACTATTGA
>QFDD01010071.1:0-10381 GCA_006871305.1 Vachellia collinsii
AAATTCAAAACAATTGACTTCACCAAACTTCAAGAATAAAAGAAAAAGAAAACCATTGAAGTTTTTTATTAGAAGAAAATACATTTGATCAGTTTCACGAGCGTCTCAAGGTTTAAATTCTTCAAAAATATGAAAGATGGTTTGTAAGTAGCGAATTTTAAATTTATTCTTGTCAACAATTTTTAAAATGAACAACTAATTGATAAATACACTGCTTCATAGGAAAACCTGGCCTCTTAAATTTGGTGATTAATATTAAACAAATAATGAACCTTCTATATTCCAGGAGCTTATGTTCGCTAGGAGAGAGATCAAAATTAGACCGAGAAAATGACATTATAATTGAATAAACAATAGATCATGGACAGCGACGGGTTCCAGAATGCCTTCTTCTTCTTCTTCTATTAAAGAAAGGTATATACATATATGACCAGGAAAGAAGAAAAGGAAACAAGAGAAAGAAAGCTAAGAGTTTCCCTCTTTCACATTGAAGACTTGACAGGGCGGAACCATTTCTTGAAGCATAGAAGTCCCTTGGAATGTTACCATCTGACTGTAATTCTTTCTACAGTTGCTAATCTGCAGCACAAGGGACATCTTAGTTATCTCACATCGCCATGAATTGGAGCTGTGAGGCTTAGATGGAAACAATGTTATATATATACCTGCTCTGGTTTCATCTTGCGGAACCCAAATTTATCTGTCCATATGGATTCTGCTTCTTCAGCAGCTGGTAGCACAAGCATCTTTACGTTCAACAACGCCAGCAGTCTCTGAATGCAGGTGAAGAGCAATTGGAAGTAGCCCTGTCAAGAGGGTGAACCGATGCATTAAAAATTAATAATGCACTTCTAAGCCATAAGAGTATGTGATCATATTCCACATCCGCAATAGATCAAAATTCCCTAGTGCGTAAAGGCCAAATCTGGAGCAAGAGAAAGGGATTTGATGAACTTACAAAGCCCTGACCCTACAAAAAATTCTAGTCAAACACTTTACATTGAATGCGAACATTTGATATGTCCGTGTGTCTGACACATAGTGGACATAAAACTCTAGGCAACAGTTTTTATATGTAATTTTTTTTTGGGTCAGACAAGTAAACATTTTAAATATTTTTTGGGCCAATGACATCTCAAATTATGCCGTGTTGCCTTCCTTGTCCACAAAAGCGGTCTGTGTGTCTATGCTTCCTAGAATTTAACCAAGTTAAATAACAGTAAATATAGTTAAAGGGGCAAAAAAAGTCAGTACAGAGCACAGGGTCCAGCACTACTGCATTCTCGTACCTTTCCATGATTACCATTGCTTGTTGCAACTAAAGGAAGTTCAGCCACATCTCTACCAAATATTCTAAGCATGCCAGCTGATACAACGGTTGAACTGCAATATCAAGAAAACAAACTTAGGAAAGCACTGTGAGTGATAAAATTTAAAACAGAAAACAGAAGTTATCTTACTTGACCGATAATATTGCACAATACATTCCTCCAAACTCTTGACTCCGCACATTCCTTCTGAAAGTGATACACAAGTTAATTGGGACAAGGGAAAAAATATCATATCATGAAAAGCAAACAGATGGTACACAAATAAGGCTAAAAAAGTGAAGTAAAACGCGTTTCTTACCCATAAACCATGGCTGGGATAAGGTCACGTCCACTAGCTGAATCAACTATAGGATCAAAGCATTCCTGAAGCATGCAAATTGTTAGATACAGAGAGGTTCCTCAAGGAAAAATAAAAAGTACTAAGAGAACTAGACTCGAAACCCGCATGTGCCCAAGCAACACCTGAAGCTGGGCTCAGATAAAAACCATTACAATTGACATAAGCTTGTCATGGCCATCAGGAACAAATGCAACATGAAGTTGATCAGAAAACCACAAGGAAAATGCGTTTATATGCAATTATACAAAAGATGAAATATTAGTTCAGCAGTGTACTGTAATCAGTTTCTTCCAAAATTTCTTTAATATTTGGTAAATCACAAATCAACCAAGCTGCAATCAGACCTAATCAAGGAAAATCAAATCCAAAAAGGCACTTATCCAAAAAGCTATGAAAATATGGTTTGCCCTGGCCCGGGTAAGAATGCATAACAGATCTGCCAATCATTCAAGAAACATAAAGTATTTTGTTACATCCATCCCTTTAAGGGATGGGAAAAAAAAAACAAAAAAAGATTGGAAAAAAATTCAGGAGTACATGCGCAACTTACATGAAAGATTGAAACAACCTCTGACAGCAATGGCCTGGTTTCAGGAGAAGCAATTTTGCCATTAAGAAGCCTCCATCTTACATCAATATCATTGAAAGACTGCAAACCCTTTTCCTCTTGCTTTGTCTTTATAACATCCACGAGAGAGTCCGGAAGCTTCTCAGCCCCCCTAATCAAGAACTTCTGCAGAGTAGTATGTATTCTGTTGCAATCTGTGCAACAAAACCAATTTCCTTCCGGCAATTCCTGTTAGCAGTTCCAGTCATATCATAACAATTTCAGATGAAAAGAGGGATCAGTGTCCATACTGATACATCAACAATAAAGATGGCAATAAACCACGTACCTTCAAATATGCCATCTTATGATCCCTCAAACAGCCTACATGATATTCCTGTTCACACTGGACCCAGAGAAGAGGGGGATAAGAAACACATGTCTTCTATTTTTTTTCCTTGGTTAGATAAAAGGGGCCTAAATCCATATGTTCAGTTAATTTGATAGAAGCAGAAGTGGTCTGTATGATGGATATCAATAAAGAATCAAAAGCACCATACATCATGCTATTTTATGAACATTGAAATGGAAGAAGGTTGGGTGCACTGATCTAGACCATCCAGATTAAAATTAGATGGTCCAGAATATAATAAAATTTTATTTTTATATTTTTAATAACTTATAATTTTAATTGGTGAAGAATCTAAAATAAGAATAACCTCCTAACTATCATTCTTCAAAGAAATAAATTTTTCATTTAAAAAATATTAATCAGAAATTTTAAATCTAGATTGTTGAAATTCAATTCCGATGGTTTAAATTTCAACACGGAGTTGTGTTCATAACTATGATAAGCACCAATACCGAAACCCACTGAAACTCTATTTATTGTAGATATTTGAGGCCTTGAACGTGACTTTCAAGAAGAGAAGAGTGGGGAGGAAACTAGCATGCATACCTGGTCGCAGAGTATAATTGTGCGAGGACCAAATCCTGACTTGCTGAAGTCACAACCCCTACATGCAAAATTTTTCTCTTTGTAATATATAGCTAAGGTTGAAATTCACAAATGCCACAAGATGGATAAATAATTCAAATATAACAGTATACCAGTACACATGGTGGTAATTGCTCAGTGCAAGCATCAGTATGAAGATACGTAAAGCTATAATCGGATCAACTTAGAATCTGAAGGTTCAACTGTTACCTGCATAAAGCACAGCCGCTCAGCTCAGCTTCAATGTCTTTGACAATGCGGATGCATCTCTTGGTTATCTGTTCAATAGGGTCAACCCCATCAACCCTTCCAGCAGCCACAGCATTGGCATTGTGTGCTACAAATCTTTCCCTCTGGAACATGTTTTGGCAGAACTTACAGTACCAGTCACCGCGTGGAATGCTTGATAGAGATGCACATTCTGTACATTTCAATGCAACACTTAGAAGATGACCATCTCATCATATGAAACATCAGGACGTTGAATGAAGGGGAAGGATTTCAGTGGAAGAGAGGGGAGGGGATGGAAGGTGAGGGATTTTATGGAGGAGGTGGGGCCGTAGGGGAGAAGGAGGGAATTTTAATCTTCTTTTGTTTGGTTTTGCATTTGATTATCATTATCCCCGTAACTCCCCCCACCTACCCTCCTTTTGTTTAATCAAATGAGAGGAGGGAAGCAAAATCCCTCCAACCAAACAGTGTTAAGCATAAACTTGCATTTTTTTTCCCTTCCTCTTTCATCATTTCACTTATTGCGAGAGCAGGATCAAAACTCAAAATGCACATGAAATGGGTCAGATTGACAGAATGAGGTCTCCACACTATACAAAATCTATGATCATGAGCCTCGCAATCAACTTTGTTTTACTCTAAGCACCTTCTATATCAGTAACATTATAGAAACTCTCTTATATTAACGACCTAGGTTGTATGGTGGTAGAAGTTCTTAGTGCAACACCAGAGGTTAACTGATAAGAAAAGTTCATTATCACACAAAGTAACTAGCAAAAAGATAACGTATCCATTATTTTTCTTCTTTTTTAATATATATCTGACCTTTATGAAATGCCCTTGGGCATCCATCACAAAGCAACAGATTTCCACCATCCCAACAAATAATGCAAAGGTCATCATTGTCCTTTGAAGAGTACTTGCGTCCTTTTGAAAGAGAAATTGCTAATTCATGGAGGGAAACCCCATTTGAAGTGTAGATGTATGCATAACTGCCCAAAAATATAGCACTTTCATGAAAACCCACAGACATAAGTGGCAGTCAATGCAAAGGCTGCCAAATATCCAACCAACCACCTTCCCATTAAAAAAAAAAAAGCATAAGCACGAAAAAGCTCACGGTTTCCTGCGAGAAGCCCAGCCTGCATGGACTTCAAATTGTGATGGGCTGACCTGCACAGTAAATCCAAACATAAAAACCATTTGTACAACATACTGATTTTTAGGAGTACCAGCAGATTTGCCAGAAAATTTTTAAAAGGGAAATACCTCAGTGTTGCAGCACCGACAAAGTATTCCAAAGCCCTTTTTGTAACCCTCAAGCAATTTCTATCAGTGAGAATTTATTAGTCAACACAGCAACGGACAGACTTACATAAACTTATTACAAGAATTAGACACACAATCAACCTGTCCACGTCCATAATAAGCCACTTCTGTTCCATCGGGCAATCCACCTTCTTCAAAAACTAATTTATGTAACCGCTGATCCCTTGAGAAGAAAACGTTGGATGAGAAGTGATTATCATTACTAAAGAAGGGAGGAACAACTAGATACGTATGCAAATATCCACGGTGAAGAGGTGAACTAACTTTTTAGTTATCTTCCATAGACTCTTATTTGGTGAAGATAAACACTTTGAGTTTGATGAAATTAGTGGAGTCTTCAGTTTTACTGATATTTTTGCTGACCTGCAAATAAAAAATTCAAAAAGAAAAGAAAAATTTCTCTGTTAACAATTCACCAAGAAGCACATTATTATAATTACAGCAAAGATGCCAACAGATAAAGCCAGGTACGAACTTCTTTTTCAACCTCTGCAGAGACTTCTTTCGGGATAGTATGGGCACAGAAACAGTCTCGGAAGACTTTGTGCTGCTAACCCGATTTGTTGTCCTGAAGAACACAGTTGGCAGCATATGAGTAAAAACAATCAGTAAATAAAAACTGCTATAAGTTAGTAACCACATAACAATTAGTAACAAAATTTCACTCAATGAAACTCACAACCAAGAAAAAGGTTATTGGCCAGCACAGATTTGTCCAACACATACAGATATAAAAACCAACCTTGTTCTTTTCTTCCAATGTTTGTTGATTGGAGATGAGTTACACAGCTCAGAATCACTTAATGGTTTAGAGTCTGGAACTGGTTTACGATGCCTGAAACATTATGATAAAATGATAAAAGAATAAGAGCTCTGCCATTCAAATTAGTGCTATTTCATGCATAAAATGATGAGACACTCATTGGAAGCCAGGCACAACAGCCCTGTGTGGGTGCATGTGTTAGATAGAGAGAGTTGCGAAGAGAAAACTTGTTGTCTCCATACCAAGGTATCTTTTCAGATTTCTTTTTCACAGTCATTTACTTTAAGAAGAAGATATATTTTGTTACATACTGAAAGCAAGCACAATCTGTTATATCATTAGTATAGCAGCAATCATTTATTTACATTTCAATACCATTTATGGATCAACAACATAAATTGACAGTCAACCAACAAGTCAAAACTGAACAAAGTTTCTAACTTCACAATATCCCCCGTGTTTCAAAAACTGAATGAAGCTATATATAATAATACATTCAATGACACATCCCAAAAAAAGAAACAAAGAAAATAATGGCATTCCATATAATAAAATTTCATTACAAGATTTCTGTTAATGAAACATATTAGTGGATATCTGAATGCTTCTCAGATGAAAGCAAATGACCTAATCGACCCAAAAGAAAGAAGAAATTAGTACCTGACTCTTTTGCCAACAGTGTCAACTAAACTGCCTTCAGATTCCTTTGATTCCACACAAGTTTTACATATAGGCCCTGCTTTTTCCACTCGTGAAGAGGGAAAACATCCTGTGGAAAATAATTATAATAAAAAAAAACAACTACAGTTAAAAATGATATGCCTTTAAAAAGCGAATCTAGACCATACGCTCTTTTCCTTTAATTTGGCTTCTGAGTTATGAAATTAATGGCCCCAAATAACAAGTGAAGCTCACCTTTGCACCTTTTACATGTAAAATATTTCTCTTGAGGTGGAGAACAAATAAAATTTTGAATTGTCGTCTCCAATGAATGCAGCGAAGTTTCTCTGCATGCTCTCAATAATTCAAGCAGGCACTTTCCGTTTTCAAAGCAAATATACTGTGCTGCTCGCCTATATGACTTGCAAGCATGAATCTCGAATTGGGAAGGTGGAATAACCTTCATAGGCAATAGAAACAAGGGGGAAATAAACGAACGGACTCTATCAACCAAAGAACGCTGAGTATACAAGACGATGCCATGAGTTCAAAACTCACCTTGCGCCCATTGCACAGACAACAAGAGCACAAGATCCCCCCATCTGTAATAACACCCCGCAGGCCAGAAGCCTACATAATAACGTGCCATATTGCCAAAGTTAATCCCGACGGAACTGAAAGCTACATTTCATATAGACCACTATACTTTTTAAGAGATTGGCCCAAGCCTTTTTGTAGAAGGCTATTGACTCGTAAGTCGTTATGCTACTCCTTAAAAGCCAGTCAATTACTCGATTATTAGGCATTATATTTGTCTATTACCATAATCGATATATTAATATTTATACATATATATAAATCTGTAACAACCCGGAATTAACCTTGCTTCATTTCAGCACAGGGGCGTGTGTAGCTAGAATTCAGCTTGGGCAAGCAACATAACCCATCATATCAAAATGTAATTAGCGAGGGTAAAAACTAACCTTGCCGCCCATATAAATCACTGAAACCCCATCAAGTACACCGGTATCGAAGAGCTCCTTGACAGTCATAGGCTTCTTGCTGAGCACGATCTTCTTGGACATTTTTAGTTCCAACTTATTTCGCGGAGTTGCTGATGCACCTAGACCAGCAGTCTCTTTCTCATCGGATCTATTATTTGCCGTCTGAGCAGCTTCTGGAGCAGGCCCTGTCCCATCACTGCATTCAACCTTCGGTTTCAATGCTGATCGGGTAAACCGCCTCACTGTTTTATCTACATTTTTCTGTACCTTAATGTTAAAATGCTCAGCAGGAACCTCGTAGGAGCCACCTTCCCCAGCAAGAAACTGCGCGGCCTCGTTCTTCAATGCAGTACACCTAATACGCTCTTCCAAATGGCAAACGATTTCAGATTCGATATTTTTTTCTACATTGTTTACCTCTACCTCATATCCGCCACCAACAGCTGGAAGGTCTGCATTTGGCTCCCGATCTTCAGAGGTCTTGAGTCTCTTAAGTGATCCATTCTCAGAAGAGCCATTGCACAAATGCCGAGCCTTTTTTATTCGAGTATAAACAATATAACCATTTACAAGAGAACTTTTAATTATACCGCCGGGATTCTCGGAAACATCCACAGAAAAAATCAAATGAGACTCTGAACCAGCGTCAATTCCAGAAGTTGGAGTAGGAACGACTTCATCACATTGATTCAGAGGCTGAATCTCCGGAGCAATCTCCGATGCCAATTCTTGCTTCATGCCCTCTTTGAACTCGCCAGGAATCAGAAACTATATCTACAAAACGACAATATATAGCGATACCCTAAATGATTGAAACAAGAGAATCAATGAATAAAGAAATGCAAATGTACTAGGAGGCCATTGAAGCTGAAAATAAGTGAGGATCCCTATCAGAGGAGTGGGAGAGTTTCAAATAGTTAATGTAGGGTTTGGGAAAGTGCTCGCTATGTTTTAAAAAGCTTTGCCTTGGAAATTGATTTGATTCGAAGAGAAACGGAGAGAGGAAGAAGACGAGTCGGGTCCACGAGTTTTCACTCTCACCGGCATTGAAGAAGCCGCAACGGAAAGAGAGAACTAAATTAGACGGATGCGATGCGGTGGCAATTTAGGAATTGGGAAAGGGAGGAGTGGCAGATCTGTAAATTAATTTACGAAATTGAAACACATGGGAATTGACATAATTGCCACCGCACTTGGTCTCTTTGGATCGTCATTGACAATCCCCTGGTTTCCTTAGGCCCATCTTTTGGGTCTGTGTTGCTTTACTTCCCTTGTGCTGGGCCTACTTCTTAAACAGATATACTTTCAGATCCACTCGCTTATAAATTTGTGTGCAAAGGATTTCACAACTAAACATATTTAAAGATCGTACCAAAAAACAAACACATTTAAATATATGTGTGTTTATACATATATTAAATGGAAATGAGATAAATAATGGAGAAATGCGATTAATCATACTTTTTTTTTTTTTTGCTAACACTGCAACACTGGTATTTTACTAATGTAAACAATCATGTTTGAAGCGATTTTAAATATTAAATGTAAACATCTCTCATAATGAAATTTGAATTTTAATTTACCACGTTATAAGGGATTAACTTTTTTCATTGAACTCAAGTCTGTTTGTTCAAAATTTCATTTAAAAATGTGTATAGTGCCATTAGTATATATATCATGGGTACATAAGAAGATTATGAATTCGGTGAAATCTATTAAAACTGAATATGTGCGAGATACAAAGATAAAACGCTAAACTGAAATCTATAACAATCTTTATTTTATGTAAAGCATGGACTTAATTAAAAACAAACAAACGAATGCCTTGTACTTTATAGATGAATTCCAATCGTTTGATGGGCCATGTCGCTAGTTATTCGATTTTTTGACTGCCGGGCCTGAGTAATAACACTTTGCAACCAGGGGGTGAACGCTACAGAGACAGTAATTAAATTTATGACACTGGAGGCAGTTTAATTTTAATGTAACAATTTAAGTGCCACATTTACGACGATGTGAAATAAATTGATTGACGAGCTCCAGTGTGATGAGCATGAGCATCTGTTCATTGATTTTGTCCCCGAAACATGTGAATGCAAATTGAAGCCAGCATAAAATGCACATGTCTTTGACTTGTATTGCTTTTTTTTTTAAAAAAAAATAAAAATGCAACGCCTTATGTACCACTATCCTTAATGCTAATCTGACAAAGCACAAGCATGCCTGGGACAGTGTAACAAAAGAAAAAATCTCAGGCACGAGGCACCAGGCTGTGGCTATATCCCGTAACGCTAAAACTGAAGCAATCAAACTCAAGTAAGCGCAGCAAAAAAACTAGTTGGCCAACAAGAAAATAACTAGAAATTTATCCGTCTGGAATTTGGCAAATAGATTAATCTGTTTTCCAAATTAAGGCGCGATAATCGATTTGGAAGCGAGATGGTAAGTTTGGAGTTCGGACGACTCAGATCATGTTTGATTAATCTAAACTCGGGTAATTAATTGGCCGAACTGAAACGCCTGGACCCGCTTTGACTTGTGATTGACCAATGACCGGTGTTGGTTCGATCAACCAATGGCAAGCCAAGAATTTTGTATTTACTATGAAAACCCAGCCAATCATTCCACGTCAGTGATATCCCTCTCACGGATGAATTGTGTATCAGCGAGCATGTCACCTATATATTATCAAACAAATTGCAAGATCCTACGTGTTCATCATTCAAGTGGATCAGAGAGGTGAAAAGGAGAAAGGCTCCTGGAAAATAATCACTCCAAAGAAGTAGGTATAAGATTGAAGCTTGTCTTATTTATAATACCTTGTTTATTGAGAAGTAGCGGAACACGTTCTCACCATACTAGATAGTGGAGAGAACTTTAATACATATGCGCATGTCTAGAACACAGAGCAAAAGCACTAGCAAGAAAATCAAACCAGGTCTGAGATTTGCCCATATATCAATCACAGCAGTAACAAAATAAGCAAACATATAAGCAGTGGGATTCCGGTAAGAAACAAAACCAGAAATGTGTGTGTGTGAAGTAGAGTAGGGAATAGTCGCCTTTCTGGAAACTCCCTGGAGCGGCCAATCACAGTGAAGTGAACTGAGACCAAGGGAGTTGAAAATGCCAAAGGATCGAAGTTGCCCTTTTAAAGAGAATTCGCCTTCATGAAGGAG
>QFDD01010072.1:0-11924 GCA_006871305.1 Vachellia collinsii
ATTTTATAAATTGATTCTGGTTACGGGGACTTAGTGTCTCACCCCGTGGTATTAATATTTTTCAGGCGAGACCTCTTATCAGATTGGTGGTTCAGGAAAGCAGGCAGAGGCATAAGCGTTAATAGCCTTGTATGCCTATGGAACTTTTGGGAATTTTAATGTTTGTATATTGCCATAATAGGATCATCATATTATGACATATTCAAATTTTATTTTGAATATTATATTGGTAACTGTTGGTATATGATACATGTACTAGAGTTACAATATGAAAGAGTGCGGACTAGTGGGCTGGGTTATAACCCTTGTAATAATTGTGCCCTTAGTCTTATGTGTGGATTTATGGGCGATGTTGTGCCCTGCATCCTAAAGTATTAATTTAAAATTTGTGATATAAAGTTTTTGAAAAAAAAAAATTCTATAACCATGGTTATTTGTTTAATAATTGTTAATTAAGTTAAAAGCTTTGTTAAGTAGAAAGGGGTTGTCACACACATCACCCATTGTGACACGACGACAGCGATCTCGGCTTTCAGGAAAGGACTGCTTCCAGACTCTGACCTGTATAAGGAGCTCACGAATTATACCTGCAACACGATGGAAGATGTCCTAGCTCGGGCATGGGCCCAAATCAAATGGGAAGAAGACGAGGTTAATGACAGACGCCACCATGGTAGACAAGAGGAGCCAAGCGACAGACGTAGCCGGAACCCGCGACGATCGAGTAAGGGGTGGAGGGCCGAACCATACCCTAGTTACACCCCTGAAAGACGGGGCTCAGACAAACAGACGGCGTCCGGCGACAAACCGCGTCCTCCCAAACTTGAAGACCACAAATTCGCGGTAACCCCTGCGGAGCTCGTGCAAGCCTTTTCAGGCATGGGGGATAATGTCAAATGGCCCCCCAAGATCAAAAAGCCGGCTGATCAACGCGACACGACCAAGTGGTGTGACTTTCACAGCGACCACGGACACAGGACCGCCGACTGCATAGCCTTGCGATTCGAAGTGGCAGAGCAGCTCAAGAGGGGTCATCTCACCCACCTCCTGCAAAAGGACGGACGCGATAAGAAGGATCCCGCTACCACTCAGCCAGCTCCCGAGGAGCCTCCACGAAATGCTCGAACGGTTAACACTATTACAGGAGGTTCCGAGATAAGTGGATACACCTACTCCGCAGCTAAACGTCACGCGCGAGCCTTGGTTAACATCCAGACGCATGGCCCGATGAACTTCCCCGCTGACAAGGAACCCATTACTTTCACGAGGGAAGAGATCTCGCGAGTAGCACACCCTCACGATGACGCCTTGGTCATCTCGCTGTACCTAGGAAACTTCGACATTAAACGTGTATTGGTAGACCCAGGGAACTCTGTCAATATCATATATATGCATGCGGTCAAAGAGATGGGAGTGGAGTCGCAGATCATCAAGGCCCCTTCTGTTTTGGTCTTTGGCAACGGAGCCCCTGACAAGACAGTGGGAGAAGTCACCTTGCTCACTTTTGCGGCCGGATTGAACCTTCCGGTCAAGTACCAGGTCATGGACTGTCCTTCGGCATACAACACCCTCTTGGGGCGACCATGGATACACCAGATGAGGGCGGTCCCGTCGACACTTCATCAGGTGGTAAAATTTCATACGCCGTGGGGGATACGACACATACAGGGTGATCAGAAGACTTCAAGAGAGTGTTATCAGGCCTCCCTAAAGACTCCTAAGAGTCCCACCGCATAGCAACCACAGCAACCCTTGGTCGTGGACGAGAGAGACTCACCGACAGAGGAGGAGCTAGAGATCGTTGCCTTGGACAACGAGCGTCCTGAACGTGCCGTTCGTCTGGGTTCGGGCCTGTCCGCGGCCCTATGAGGTAAACTCTTAACTTTCCTCTCTAGGAATTCTAACTGTTTCGCATGGTCCTATGCAGATATGACAGGGATAGACCCGACCGTGACGACGCACAGGCTGAACGTCGATCCCCGTCATAAACCCGTCAAGCAGAAGCGACAGAGGTTTGCACCCGAAAGAAACAGAATCATCAATGAGGAAATCCAGAGACTCCTTGACATAGGATCCGTTCACGAGGTTCAGTACCCCGATTGGTTGGCCAACGTCGTCTTGGTGCCAAAAAAAAATGGTAAACATCGGGTGTGCATTGACTTCACAGACCTGAACAAAGCATGCCCGAAAGATCCTTTCCCTCTACCTCACATCGATTCCTTAGTCGACGCCACCTCCGGTCATGAGCTCCTGACCTTCATGGATGCCTTTTCTGGATATAACCAAATTCTCATGCATCCAGAAGATCAGGAGAAGACGGCCTTCATAACAGAGCGTGGCGTCTATTATTATAAAGTGATGCCGTTTGGTCTTAAGAACGCAGGTGCCATGTATCAGCGACTGGTCAACAGCATATTCGCGGATCACTTGGGGAAGACGATGGAGGTCTATATCGATGACATGCTCGTCAAATCCCTCCTCGCAGACGATCATGTGATGCACCTCGACCAAGCCTTTGCCTTGCTCAGGCGTTACAACATGAAGCTAAACCCAGAAAAGTGTTCCTTCGGCATAGCGTTTGGGAGATTCTTGGGGTATTTGGTCTCCCAACGGGGCATTGAGGCACATCCAACTCAAATCGCCGCCATTCAAAATATCCCCTCGCCAACCTGTGTGAAGGACATCCAGCGACTGACAGGGCAGATAGCGGCCATGAACAGGTTCATCTCGCGATCGTCAGAAAAATGCCACCTGTTCATCGACGCTCTAAGGAAGAACAAGGCCTTCGAATGGAGTGAAAGACATGAGGCGGCCTTGCAGGAGCTGAAGCAATACCTCTCCAGCCCCCCGCTGTTGAGCAAACCATCCTCGGGTGAGACGCTGTTCTTGTATCTGTCAGCGTCCTGCTGGGCTGTTAGCGCCGTGCTGGTAAGGGAGGACCAAGGAAAACAGCGTCCAGTGTATTACACCAGCAAAACCTTGCTGGACGCCGAGACGCGGTACTCGCAACTTGAGAAGCTGGCTCTCGCCCTGGTGTCCGCATCCCGAAAGCTGCGCCCTTACTTTCAATGTCATCCTATCACGGTCGTCTCATCCTACCCTTTGCGGAACGTCCTCCACAAGCCCGACCTCACCGGAAGGCTGGTCAAATGGTCCATGGAGCTCAGCGAATTTGATATCACTTATCACCCCCGGACCGCCATCAAGTCACAAGCCTTGTCAGATTTCATCGCAGACTTCACACCTGATCTGCGACCCCTGGCGGACAGAGAGGCAGCCGTCACACAGGACAGCGCAGACGGAGGCGAATGGACGTTACACGTTGACGGTGCCTCCAATGTCAAGGGAACGGGCCTTGGAATCGTGCTGACTTCCCCGATTGGACAGACCTTGCGACAATCGGTCCATTGTGAGTTCAAAGCCACTAACAACAAGGCGGAGTACGAGGCCTTCATCGCAGGGTTGCAACTCGCCCGCGAGGTTGGTGTTGCCAAGTTGGAGATTCGGAGTGATTCCCAGTTGGTCGCAAGGCAGATTGACGGCACATACCAGACTAGGGACCCGAGGATGCAAGCCTACCACGGTCTGACTAGTGATCTGTTAGCTAGTTTCGAAGAATTCCAAGTCACTCAAATCAACCGCGAGGACAACCAAGAAGCGGATGCATTAGCAGGTCTCGGGTCGTCTGTCGGCTCCAGCAAAGGGGAATCGGTCCCCATCCTACACTTGCAGTTCCCGGCCATACAACAGAAAATGGACGCGTCCTACTCCAATAGTTTGACGTGGGACTAGCGGAGCCCCATTTTAAAGTATTTGCAGGAGGGGTCAACCCCTGATGATAGAATCGAAGCTCGACGGATCAAGGTGCGTGCAGCCAGGTTCTGCATCGTAGACAACCTCTTGTACAAACGATCATACGAGGGACCACTCCTTAGGTGCGTCGGTACCCAAGAAGCTAAGTTCGTTCTCAGAGAAATTCACGAAGGAGAGTGTGGTGATCACGCAGGAGGTCGAAGCCTCGCACGAAAAGTTCTCAGGTCCGGGTACTTTTGGCCAACGTTGCAGAAGGACGCCCAGGACACCGCTAAACGCTGTGACAGATGTCAACGCTTCAGCAACGTCACCACCATCCCCCGGAGTTGCTCCACGCAACGGCACCAGCTTGGCCTTTCATGAAATGGGGGATGGACATCATGGGGAAACTTCCTATGGCCCCGGGCAAGGTGGTATTTATGTTAGTCGTGACGGATTATTTCACCAAGTGGGTTGAAGCTGAAGCCTTCACTCAAATACAAGAGCTTGAGGTCATCGAATTCATATGGAAGAACATTATTTGCAGATTCGGTCTCCCAAAAGAGATCGTGTGCGACAACGGATCTCAGTTCATTGGTAGACGTTTCCGCGACTTCTGTCACAATTGGGGGATTACTCTACACTTTTCAACGCCGAGGAACCAGCAGTCCAATGGACAAGCAGAATCCAGCAACAAAATTCTGGTTGCCTCACTCAAGAAGCGGCTAGACAAAGCCAAAGGAAGATGGGTCGAGGAACTACCTTCTGTCCTATGGGCCTACCGCACGATGTCCCGCACGGCGACAGGTGAAACCCCGTTTTCCCTCGTCTACGGGTCCGAAGCTGTGATCCCCGTTGAAGCTGGACTCCCATCATTCCGATATGCCTGGACGGAAAGCGAGTTTAATGACCAAGCTCTGCGTGATCAGTTGGACCTCCTCGACGAGAGACAAGAGCAGGCGATGATTGCCATGGCCTAGCATCAACAGAAAGTCGCACGCTATTACAACAAGAATGTACGCGCTAGGCAATTCAAGGTCGGCGACTGGGTGCTCAGGAAAGTTTTCCAAGACACTCAAAACCCGCGCGACGGCAAGCTAGGTCCGACGTACGAAGGTCCTTACTAAATAACCGGGGTCGTCGGCCAAGGGGCTTATCAGTTGCGCGACAGACAGGGGCAACCAGTCCCTAGAAGCTGGAACGCTATCCACTTGAAAAGGTACAACTTCTAACGTATGTTTTAAGTTTATTTGCAACTTTTCGAACACATACGTCTAACCGTTTCGTTAAGTTACTCTGGAGTGATGACATACGTCCTATGACGCGGCACCCATAAACGATTGACGCCCTGTGCTTTAATGTCGGGAGTCGCTACGGACCAGTCTGACCACACAGTTTCTAGTACACTTTGCTTGTCCTCTTTGAGTTAACCTTGCAGAGCAAAAGTATTGTGCACGTCATGTGGTCGCCACTGGCCTTGCCACAGACTCCAGCGAACGACAACCAACCTAGCGGTCCAACGCACCTGCTCAGGACCAGTCAAGACTAAACGCAGCTCCTGCCCCCGCGGGATCCGCCCCTTGACAGTTCTTCCGACGGCCTGGCCAGCTTATTAACATTTGTCTTCCACCTGCCAAAGACAGAGTCAGGTTCACGTTGCATGGCTCATCTACGGCTCGGACGCTCCCTTTACCGGCCAGCAACGAGTCATCACGACCAGACTAAACACTGACTTTGATGCATCCGCAGGAATGAAGGCAAATCCTCAAGCGCTTAGGCCAAATCGTTCAAGTTACTTAGATAATTCTTGTAACAAAGGCTTACACGCCGCCTATGTACCAAGGGATCAGACTCGAAAGTCAATCCTTTGCCTGGCAATTGGCTATGACGCCACGTTTGTAACAATTGGATCCTTGACCTCACTCAATGAATCGCGTTTTATTTTGCTAATCCTCCTGAGGCCTTTTACGGCCACATGCGTCGAAGTTCATAGTGTATTCGTTAGCTCTTGCCTCGACGACAGAGCCAACACTACTTGGCCTTCGCAGCCGCTTAAGCCAATATTCGGCTAGTCCGTCTCTAAGACAGGCAATCTAGACTATTGCGATCTGCAGAAAACAAAATCGCGCGGAGACACAACACTTGCGAAAGAAGCAGGCATGATAGCCTGACACATACTTTGACAAAAAAATTTTTACGAGGCCACTGGCGGCCCCGAACTATCCATACCCATTACGGGCACCAAAACTCAGAACGGCCACATTCGGCCAAGAAAACACCCCACGCAGGGGGAAATGAAATTCTAAGTATCGGGCCCTCCGGCCTCTGTTCCTTCCGCGTCGCCCCCAGACGCTCCTCCGCCATTCGCCGCATCTCCCTGAGCTGACGATTCCGCCCCGGTCCCTGTGTCCGCTGCTCCTTCACCCCCGCCGGCCGTTCCCTGGGGGACCTCGTCGGTGCCGTCAAAGGGGTCGGGCTCAAAAGTACGCCCACAGGTGGCTTCGTACGCGTCGATGGTCTCCTGAAGATTCCACCGGCTCGACATCCCCACCGTGTGTTCCCACAGAGCCTGAGTCCGCGTGCGCATGTATGCTTCCGTCTCCACAATGCGGACGTCTTCCCTCAGGGCGGCAACCTTCGTCTTCAGGACGTCGCGGTCTACCCTGACACTTGCCAGCATCCTCTGGAGTTCGGCAGCCTCATCCTTGGCCTGCTGGGTTCTTTCATCGGCCATGGCCACGACATCCCTCTGCTCGTACACCAGGTCCCTCAGACGCCTCAGCTCCTTCTCCTTGACGGCCAAACTCTGCTGTTGGAGGTCCCTCTCGCTTTCGGCCCTAGCCAAACGCTCGCCCATCGCGACGAACTCTTGGCCAATGACGGAGACGCTTAGCAAACCCTGACACGAAACCAACAGATATAAACGAAGTAAATTGACAAGTTAACGCGCGAGAAGTAGCAACAAAAATATCATAGACATAAGCTACCTGCGACAGCCGGGCAAGAGTGTCCTCCAGGGCCTGCTTAAGACCCCCAGCCAACATCACCTGCCGATCAGCATCGAATGGCCGTAGACGCACCACAGGAATGGCACCAGACTCGTCAGCAAGGGTCGGCAACTTGGAAGAGCCTGCGACACCCGAAGGCACAATTGCGCCCTCGTCTTCGACCCTTCTCCTCTTTTGAGGCCCGACTGCCTCTTCCCTTCGAGAGTCATGGACGGCCTTGCCCTCGCGGGCGACCGTCTCAGCAGGGGAAACACGGGGAGGAGAGATATGAGCCGGCGAGGCGGGGGTAGAAGTCGACAGGTCGATGACACCCTCAGAGGAAGGGACGACAGCACGGGAAGGAGAGGCTACAGCTTTGGACCTCGTCTCCACGGGGCGAAGCCGAGCCTTGATTTCCCTCGAACTCAGGGCCGGCGTCAGCCTCCCTTTCGAAGGTGTGACCTTGGTCTTCATGGCCACACGCACTGTCAAAAGAAAACCTCACGCGGTTACGAAACAACAATACCAATCGTTAGCAAAGATGGTGGTCACATGCATTGAAAGCTTACCGTGAGGAGAGTCGGCAAGCTTTAGGAGAAAACGGAAGTCCTTATTTCCTTTGGCGGCCCCAAGGACAGCATGGATGCTTGCTTCATTGGCCCCCTCGAGTCTGTCCTTACTGGGGGAGGCTGCAACAACAAAGTATTTTCGTCAGCAAAGTCCACCGGAGAAAATCTAAAAGTGCATACATCCAGACTTACCCTCGAGGTTCCACGAGGACCGTACGGGGGCACCAGCAGCGACCATCTGACGGGACTCCATGAAGACCCATCGCTCAGACCAACCTCTGTCGTTGATCTGCTCGCCCGAGATCAAGGGAGATGTACTGGGACGAGGGGTCAACGTGAAGAAGCCATCCTTCTTCCGCGCCAGATAATAGACAGAAAGGAGGTCGGCGACAGAGAACACGAGGCCTTCCCTCGGGCCGGCAAATGCCTCCAGAGACATCACAATGCGCCAGACGTTGGGTATGAGTTGGGCAGGGGCAATGTCGGCGAATCTGAATAGGTCAGCGATGAGGGGAGGCAGGGGCACACACACCCCGTACTAGAAAACTTCCACAAACAGGCTCGTCCACCCCTGGACGGGCGTGCTCGCCGATTCCTCAGCACGGGGGACCCTCGCCTCGATTGAGCAGAGGGAGGGATAGTTGCTGCGAAGGCACTGGAACTCGGCCTCCGAGAGACAAGATTGAGAAGGGGTAGGGTGGACGGCAGCACCGCTCGCTCATGTACGGCGAACCAGAGTTTGAACCTCCTCCTCTCCCTCCGACTCCCGGTCGAGCAACGGCATCGGAGAACTATCCTCCGCGGAACTTGCGCGGAGGGGAACGGAGCAGATGGAAGCGTCGGAGTCTTCAGGCATTCCAGACATGATGGGGAGTTAAAGGAAGAAGACGGTGATGGCAAGAAAAGCAAGAGTAAGGAGCAAGATTGTAGCAAGAAAGAAGAATGGCTAAGTTCGAAAGGAAACTTATGGACGACGAAAGGACAGTTACTGCGGGAAACGTCCTCTCGTCTGGGAAAGCCGCGCCCCATCATTGCGCCCTAGGAAGTTGCATCGATTCAAACCCAGCCGTTAGATGCCCAGCACCACGGACGGCCCAGATTACGCCACGTCTGCACAAGAAGTGAACCGACGCCAGCACTTGTCCAATGCCAGACGACATCGCTTCTCGTACTCTTCCCGTCCACGTGCCGAAGACGAGAAGAGTGGGGGATTATTGTATGCCCAAAAAATGGCATTGGGCCTGACCGGCCCAATCAGTGCCAAATGGCTCAGATGGCTGCACTGATCCAGGACAAGGTCCAGCAACTGTCCCTACGACCAAGACTTGCCAGGAGACCTACGCCTGCGACCAGCGTCAGCGACCGCTCACCCAACTACACCAACGAACGTCCGCGGTCCTTGCCCCCGAGGATGTAGGACCATACCGTTGTGATCCACGGATTTAGCACCCCCGCTGCCTAGATTCCCGGAGCCACGTTGTAACTACCTAACGGCTAGACGACTAGGAAGCAAATTATTTATTCTGATTAGTCTGTAACTGAGGGGGACTTCTTTCTTCTCTCTTAACAAAAAAGCATTGTAATTCACTCTGAGACTCAATAGACAACGACAGGCTAAGCCGTTTGAATCCTCTGTTCACTTTGTTCTATCCCTGAGTTTGGTCCCGCGCTTCATTTCCCGGCCACACGCTGTTGGTTACCCGAACCTTCTTCTGAACTCCGGTTCACCTAAAATCCGCACAAACACCAAATATGCTCTCAATCAATTCCAATCTTCAAAGGGTGTTTGGATTGTTTGTCCTCAAGTGCAGTTTTCATTACCAATTGAACGGTGTATTTGATTTCATGCATCAAAATTCCCCAAAAACACGAGTTCAATCTGTGAAATATTCGATGGTAAAAAAAAATTTGTGAAATATTCTGAGTTGATTGCATCCAATTTTCTTCTCTTGATTGAGACTAATCCAAAATAATTAGCAATTTTTTTATAAGTATATATATTTTCTATTAAAATCAATCATATTAAAAATATTGTTAAACACGGTATACAAAAACCTCTCAGTGGGCAACCCCTTCATAAATAATTATCATTTTTTTTGGCTAAAATGCTTAAAACCCCTTTGAACTTTTATTCAGTTGCACACATGTATAACCTTCAAAAGTTCAATTTAAAGATCATAATATTTTATGTTTTGTCTATCAACCCTCTACATTTAAGATTTCCATTAAAGTTAACGGTTTTTTCATATTGTATTTTTTTTATAATTTTTATTATATACTATGTAATTTAAAAAATAACAGTTTCATTTTAACTATAATTTAAGTGTTTTATACCTCTTTATTTAAAAAATGCATGCTCAAATAAATACTTAAAATACTTTTCAAGTATGTTATGTTTTGAAGACTTTTTATTTTAAAAACAATGTTAAATAAATAATTGTTAAGGATTTTTTCATTATTTTTAAATATTTTAAGTATTTAAAAAATAATTAAAATTATGTATGGAATGTCAAGTATCATTTTTAAATGATCTGGTATAAAATAAAAATTATAATATGACAAAACTATTAACTTTAATGGTAATTTTAATGGTATGAGAATTAATAGATAAAATATGAAAACATGATACATTAGTGTCTTTATTTAAATTTTTAAAGGTTGGGCAGATTATGTGTAGCTAACTTAAAAATTCACGGGGATCTGTGCCTTTAAGCTTTTCTTTTTCTTTTTCTTTTTGGGGTATAATTTAGCTCTTTGCAACTTCTTATTTTATTTATTTTTTTTTGCTTCATTCGATCAATGTAAAACAAAGCATGGGCCCAATACTTTCTATTACCCAGGAATATTTGTAGCCTAATGTGAGCCCAGCATTGTGTTTTCAAATAATTAGCAATTCGGCTCCTTGCAAGCATACCCTTCAAGCAACATGGTGATATCTGGGCCTACCTCTGTTTCTTACTTTCTTTATTTTTTCAAACATGTGAATTTTCTTTTTGGATAAAGTATTGTTGGAGATATTATCTAGTATTAAATATAAATACTTTTCTCAGTGAAATTTCAAAACTTAATTTGTTACATTGCATTGTTTAAAAAACCAGACTGGATCAATGGCCAGTTCAAACCGGAAACCGGTGAACCGACCACTGATTCAGTCCGGCTGAGCATTTGAGCCGATGATCGATTCGAACAGGTTTACCTCCTTTTTTAAAAAAAATTAAAAAGTTAGAAACACTGATAAAAGTAAATCAGAGTAGGATGGTGTGATTCATTAATTTTTTTTAAAAAATATAGTAACAAAATTAATCTTTAATTTTCTGTTTTCTATTTAAAAATTTATGTATGAGAATAAAACATCAAATTAATTCATTTCGTCCCAATTTTTTTATCACTGATATTTAATTAAACTATAAAAATTTAAAATATGGGTAAAATAAAATAATATTGTAGATTTTATTTATTAATTTTTTAAAATATAATATAATATACTAAATTATATTATTTTAATATAACCGGTCTAACTCCGGCTTAAATCCGGTTTGAACCATCAACCTTTGAACCACTGTCTCACCCTATTCAATACCTGTTCTGGTTTTTTGAACCTTATTACATTGTGAGTAGCTTCTTCTGTCACATCTAACCCCGTTTATCTATTTGCTCTAACTTGTTTTTTAATCTCATTTTTATTATTCCTTAACAAAGCTGTTTGATCTGTGCTGGAATTATTCTATAGAAACATGATTCCTAAGGTTGCTAAGCAGATTTTTACCTTTTCTTTCTTTCCGCTTGTAATCCGACTTTACGAGTCACAAACACATGAAGTCCAAGAATAAGTTGAAATCTTACGGCACAAGCGTCAAACAAATCAAAGCAGAGGGCATATATAATCTTCTCGCACAAATATTCCTTCCTATTTGGGCATGCAACCAAATATTGGTATTTAAACTAACCCAAAAAAAAAAAAAAGGTTGTCACGATACCTATATATAGTTGTTCATGGTTATTCATACTCCAGATCACAATCTTCAAATTCGTCAAGATTTAAATGATTCATATACACTTTAGACATGGCCTAATATAACCGAAGTACGTACATATCACATGATGGCATTGTTAATATTCCTTTTCTTTTCTTTTCTTTTCTTTTCTTTTCTTTTTTTTCTAATACAAAAGGAAAGCCTATGGCCCCTTTTCTTTTTCATAATTTCATCTGTAAAAGAGAAGTTTGATGGTGTTTTAATTAGCAGAACTATATTTATATTCTAAAGGTTCGATTAATCAAATATGTAAAAGATAAGCCTCCAGAAGGAGGCTATGCATATATTCCTTATCTTGAATGAGAAAGTTGCAGCAAGTGGAGAAAACTAAAGTGAAAAAGCTCAATGAGAGTGACAAGAAGACATAAGAGGAAGTCACAAAGCCCTTTTGTGTTTTAAGAGACAGTACTTGCCATCACCACCTATATAGGTAGCAAGCATCATCTTGTCAACTTGCACAATGGCAATAACTTGCTCCCTTCTATTGTTGCCTCTCTTATATTTGATTGTCCTTTTCTCCATTTCTGGTAACTCTACAGCTA
>QFDD01010073.1:0-11777 GCA_006871305.1 Vachellia collinsii
GATCCTTCGTCATCATCCTCTTCTTCTGTTTTGAAAATGGTTGCCACTTGCCCTACCCCAGAAACCGAGAGCTTGAGAGACGCGAATGAAACGTGTGAATTGTCCTGTCAAGTTATCTGCGAAATCTGTGCAGAAACTAGAAAGGATTCCCAGATGTTCACAAACCAGAAATGCCAACACTCGTTCTGTTCTGATTGTGTCGCAAAACAAGTGGCAACAAAAATCCAGGATAGTATAACAGTGGTTCCTTGTCCTGGTTTGGATTGTAAAAGTGTTCTTGAGCTTGATGCTTGTCGGCCATGGTTTCCCAAGGACTTGCTTGAGAGGTGGGATCAAGCTCTGTGTGAGTCTATGTTTCTGCCATACACAAAATTTTACTGCCCTTTTAAGGATTGTTCAGCTATGTTGCTGGTTGAGGATGAAGAAGTAGTTCAACAAGCTGTAAGGGAAGCAGAGTGTCCTAATTGCCACAGACTGTTCTGTGCAAAGTGTAATGTGCCATGGCACCCTGGAATTGAATGTGAGGAATATCAGAATCTGAATGAAAACGAGAGACAGAGAGAAGATCTGATTGCGATGGAGTTTGCTGAAGAGAAGAAATGGAAAAGATGTCCCAATTGTAGGTTCTATGTGGAGAGGACAGAAGGATGCTTGCACATCACTTGCAGGTCAGTTTTCTAACTCCTCCTTCATAGTCAATCAATCATATTTGTTTTTGAGAAGCTTTTTGTCAGGAGTTTACGGAGAGATCAAATCCACTCTCTACAATAATGCATAATGGAATCGTGTAATTTATGTCGTCAATGTAGTAGTAGGATAAAGTCTTGTTATTGTTTTCTAAAATTTAGGGATTGAGCAGTGAAAGAATATGATTAGCACAATGAGAATGTGTATTTTTCTTTTCCTCTTGATATGTTTGTATTGGTGAATGGAATGTATAATTTCATTTTTGCAGGTGCCAGCTTGAGTTTTGCTATGGATGTGGAGAAAAATGGACTTCTACTCATGCATGCTGCCAGACGAATTAGATTATACAACAATGTCATGTTTCATGATGAACATATGCCATTATTTGTCACCTATCAGATTGATGTTTGATCTTTTACAAGACATCTGTTTCTAATGTAATGTCTTTTTTTCCATAACCCATGTTTCTATCATACTTTTGGGATTTTTCCATTATCAGGCATTACTAGTAACCGAATAGTTTAAAGGGTCAGGGGAAAAAAAATCAGGAAGTTTTTTCAAAAAAGTGTTGGTTATACAGAAATCGTCAAGGGGGTATTTTAGATCTGCCGTTAAAAATCTTAACGTTGACCGTCAGCTCTTCAACGAAAAAGTTAGTTAACTTTAACGGATATTTAAAGGTAGGGTTCAAAATGCCTCATTTTAAAACTTCTGGGCCTAAAATGTCCTCTCGACGACTTCTATGTAATCAACGCTCTTCTAAAAAAACTTCCAGATCATTTTTATCCCTTAACCCTAGTTTAAATTCATGGGAATAAAAGAAATCTTGCTAACTTCGAATAATTATTGGCCAAGCATACTAGGGTTTGAACACCAAACTACCGATTAAGCTAGAATATCTACGCCTATTGTGGTTGTATCCATTTTAATTTCTGCATATTGTTTGATCTCATAATGCCTTTAAGTGAGGTGTTTGGTGTTTACTTGAGAATTGAGGTTTACAGCCGTAGGCAACAGTGTTTCACGCTCTATGACTATAGAATCTCTCTTTAAGCATTGAAGTATGAGGGACACTTATGTTTAGCTTCAAAATAAATGTGGCTTATGGTTTCACAATCACTTGTGTGCTTTTACTTATAAAAAAAGCATGAAACTAAGAGTATATTTGCATTAGCTTATTTTTGATTAAATTTGTGTAGCACAAGTATGTGATAAAAGTTTTTCTAAAATTACTTACAAAAAACTCTTATTTAAATATATTTAGTAGTTTTCTAACAGAAGAGCAAATTATCACTAATAAGTTGAATCAGTAATAATTTTGGACAGAACAATTTTTCAAATGGATTTTTGGGATTTTCTTAAACTGATTAACGTAAGTTGTGATCAATATAATTACTTGATTAATGATATTAATTATCATAATACCATTGTGTTATATCTATTGTAAGAGGCTGATCCCCTAATCTTTCTAAGTTTGAAAATAAAATTGTTATGATCTCTTTTACGTGTCTGGTGACCAACAGTCTCATATTCATATCTTGCTAGTTTTTTTTTCCTTTTTCCTTTTTAATCCTTAAATACTGGTCTAAAAAAACTTACCCTAAACTTCATTTTTATTATCCTATATTATTGGGCAAGAATGTAAATAGAGACAAGTTGGACTAAACGACAAAAGCATGAACGTCATTTTGTGGCGCGCAACGGTCCAAAAAACCAACTGTAATCAATCAAAGCAGAGAGCTAAGCATCATCAAAAGCAAATCCTTCAATGGCTTCAATCTGTTGCTCTGCCTCTCAATTCTCCAAGTTCTCGTCTTTATCGCTTCTCAAGGCCTCTTGTCCCGCTTCCCCCTATTTCACTTCATCCCCATTTTCTGTTCGTTGCGCTAGTCAAAATGACGGAGACGAGGTCAAGAAGAAGAAGCTCTCTAATCAGTCGTCGTGGGAAGCCAAAGACGCCGAAGGCAGAGACTATCTCTATCGTCTCGGCCAAGAGGCTGATAATATGAACATCGCTGTTGGCCAGAGGGCCGGTGTCATCGATGACCTTTTTGCTGGGAATTTTCTCGGCAAAGATTGTAATAACTTTTCTTTAGATTTACCTCTTGATGCGTTTACTTCTACTTTTTTTTTCATCCCGTAATTTCTTATTTTTCCCTTCTTCGTGTAGCGGACATTGTGTTTGATTACCGTCAAAAAGTGACAAGGTCATTTGAATACCTTCAAGGGGATTATTACATCGCTCCATTCTTCATGGTAAGAAAGTAACCTTTCCAATACTCTTGCCATTTTTCCCATTCAAATTGGACAAAAAAAGGGTCTTGTCAGAAAATGTTTGATTATATGTCAGTCTTTACTGAGGTCGATGCTCTATGACAATATGGAATATAGTAGTAACACATTGATTGCTAGATAGATGTGGTCTATTAAAAAATTCATATTTTGGCAAATAAAGGTTCAAATCTCATGGGAAGATGTGCCCACGTTTAGTGCCTTGCCTTTAATTGGAGAAAACATATGCCTAGCAAACAAAAGATTCATATTTATCTTGTTTGAATATAATTTTATTATGCATTGCATCCAAATTCCTTGTGTTCCTTTGGATAACTGATATTTTCACGTCTTCCCTGCATTACATGAGCATCAATCCATTGCTTGTTAAATCCCCCACCCCCCCGGGCGGGTTTTTTTTTTTTTTTTTGGGGAGGGGGGATTGTTCTCCCTTTTGTTAAAGGGAAAAAAGAATTAAATGATAACATTTGCTTCGTTTGGGTGGCTGCAGACTCCTGTGATCTGAATATCATTCCTTATGTTTTTGTTAACATCTATATCCATCATAGCCATGTAAACTCAGTCTGCACATTCTTTGTTTCTTTCTTTCTTTACACTTTAATTCTTCAAGTCATTTTAACTCTCTTGGACAGGATAAAGTTGGTAAGTTCTCTGGAAACTGGGCTATTGCAAAGAAATTGTGATGAATCAATTTCAAGAAGTAACAGGGTTTGGTAAAAGTGATTTCTTTTTTCCATTTTACAGAAGTGGTTGTCATATTAGTCAAGTTCTTTCTCTAAATGTTGTCTCTATCAATTATAACTCACATTATTGCTTGCTTACTAATGGTTATGTCAAGTCAATAGGTCCTTAATGCAGTTACAACTACCATTTAATTTTAAATTTTGATATCTTACTAATTGATGTGTGTTCTTGTAAATGTGATCTGTGAAATGCAGTATGCCACATTGTGAAGAACTACCTTGCTCATATCCTCAAGACTAAGGTTCCCTTGATCCTAGGTATAAACTAAGAGCAAACTAATCCTTTAAGTGTATGTTGAACCCTGAAGAAAGAACATGTGTCTTTTTCTGGGATGAACATGTGTCTTAGGGTTTCATGTTGCCTGTTATGTCAGAAGTTGATCTTTCTAGTTTCTAATAGAAAGGGATGTCGATATTGACACTGGAAACCTCTACCTGATATTTTTAATCTAATATCAATACAGATTGAGTAACCAAATTTAATCTGGCTAAAGAGATTAAACAACGACCAGGAATTCTTCAGTATCCTCTGAATATGTAAGGGTACGTTTTCATGCAGTTGGTTTGAAAAGTCACTTATAATTTCACTTTTTCAGGTATTTGGGGAGGAAAAGGGCAGGGGAAATCATTTCAAACAGAACTCATATTTCAGGCAATGGGAGTTGAACCTGTAATAATGTCTGCTGGGGAATTAGAGTCAGAAAGAGCAGGTAAGTTGGAATTGGGTTACTTCCATCAATGCTGTTGTTTCAACACAATTAAAATAACAAAACTTTGCCCATTTGGATTAACGATATAAACTACTTTTTCAATGTGATTTATGGTTTATGAGATAAGTATGTGAAATAAGTTTTCAGTTAAAATTACTTTTTTGAAGATGAAACAAAGGAATGCCTGTTTATTATGATATCTTAACTAGTCGGTGATTGTTATGTATCACATATAAACTAGGGCTAACATCCAAAAATACCTATTATCTTTTACCAAAAGAGCATCCTGCACTATATACTTTTTTGAGGTGCAAAAACACCCTTGAACATTCAAAATGGGAGCAAAAATGTCATGAATGTTAAATATAAACTAACATTGTTACATATGCATATGCAACAATAGTGTGAGACCTACCACAAAACGTAATGATGTTAGGTTATTCAACATTATAGCATTTTGTTCCCATTTTAAATGTTCAAGGGTATTTTTTCACCTTAGAAAGGTATATGGTGCTGAACGCTCTTTTGATAAAAGTTCATGCCATATTTTTGCACCTTAACCCTATAAACTATTTAGAAAATGATTAATTTTACTCTTCAAAAATTGTTTTAACTGTTTCTTTTTCTTGCAAGTTTTTACCAATTTTGGACTGTAACTTAGCTATGCATCTCTGTATTTTTTTTCCATGTTTTTTTAAAGTCTTATCCCCTATTTACGTGCCTATATGGTTTTTCTCAGACCAGATATCTATACATGGATATACCTTTTCCTGTGATTTGTTCTATGGCACTGCTTCTTTTAAATCTTATCAGATCACACCATATAGTAACTTTGATGTGCAGGAGAGCCAGGAAGATTGATTCGTGATCGCTATAGAACGGCATCTCAAGTGGTCCAGAATCAAGTTAGGAGTTTTAACAATTTCTTTCCTAATATATGTTTGTCTTGGTTGGAAGTTAAAAGTGTTACTTTATGTGATCAGTGATAAGAAATTTATCTTGGACAAAGACTGTATGAGAGTAAAATGGTTCAGTCATCTATTAATGATGAGCATTTACCAAAGGAAAGAAAGAAACAAAAGGAGAATTATGATTATGTCTTCTTAATGTATAGGAACTAATTCTAATGGTCCCTTCCAATATTCTCTAACTAACTTCTTATAACTCTCTACTCTGTCATTTACAATATTATGATTACACAACAGTAAACTTCCTGAACGGTTCAAGGTTAAGCTTAGATATTTTCAAATCCAACTTCCACCACTCTCTGATGTTCTATGCAGAGAGTAATGTGTGTACTAGAAATGTTTTCTATAACTGAACAAAGTGATGTTAGTTTTGTAAGTTTATAATAAGATTTTCTTGAGTACTATTTATTTTTCTATGCTATTTTCCCCTGCTTCTATTACTTGCTCTAATACTAGTCTTGCAATTCGGCATGTGCTAGATTATTCATTTTTTTTGCAACTCAAGTGTACTATTAATATAATGCAATTTAAATATGAGGAAATATGAAGATCTCTATTTTCTTTTATAACTGTTTGTAGAGTCACTCAGTCTACTGCATATATGAAAGGACTGTTGCTGTGTGAAAACTTGATGTCATGTTGAAGGCCAATCTGCCTGGTGTTCACCTTCTAAGTCTCTTCTGTTAAGTATAAAGTGATACTCATTGGCTCCAACATTTTAAAATAAATTTTTTTTACCATCGCCGTCATGTTTCTCTTCCCTGTTTACCTTTAGTTTTGTTTTTTGTTATATTTTAGGAGGCTTTTTTTTCCCTCTTATTGAGCAACTCTCTTCCTATTTAATATTAAAAAAATTGGGTAATTAGCTTGAAAAAAATTGTCTATATCTATTTTATAGCGAGCTGCAATATTTCCTTCATGACTAATGTTGTTGCTTTTCCTTCATTAACTAACATACTGTAAATGTTTCTTGCTTAACTCAGGGAAAAATGAGCTGTTTGATGATCAATGATATTGATGCTGGCCTTGGTAGATTTGGTGAGCTAACATATGATCATATTCAAAGAAAAGAAAATATAAAGACTAGAGAAATATAACTTTCTCTTTATTGTTATTTCCTTTATTTAATTCATTATTCTTGGTGCGTTTTCATACTTATTGTACATAATATCTATACGTGCTAAATTTCGTCAATTTATGGTTATCTCCTCATTGAACATAAGTTTTCTGTTTTGACATAGGCAATACTCAAATGACAGTCAACAATCAAATTGTTGTTGGGACTCTTATGAATCTAGCAGACAATCCAACGAGAGTTAGTGTTGGCCAAAATTGGCGAGAAACAGATATTACAAATAGAATTCCAGTAATTGTAACGGGGAATGATTTTTCTACTATTTATGCTCCACTGATACGAGATGGGAGGATGGAAAAGTTCTACTGGTAAATAGTACCTCACTCTATGGTTGTATAGATTCCCATTTATGAAATTTGAATCGGTTTTTTTACATGACATTTAAGATCCTAGGGCCTTGGTACTAAACATTATGCTTTTCTCATACATGTGTGTAACAATCCATAAGGAAGATGATAGTTGCTTGATTGACGTTAAATAAGTCATATATTTCACGTTCTTATCGTGGTTACATTATAGTCATGTCGTGGTTACATTATATTCGTATCACATATGACTCGTGTAATTTCCTTAAAATTTTCCCTTTCCATGCATTTAGATGAACCATTTCTCCTCTCTGAGATGTAGTCTATGAATGTGATTATGTGAAACAGGCAACCTAACCGAGAAGATATTGTCAATATCATTCACAGAATGTATGAAAAAGATGGCATTTCTAAGGATGAAGTTATGAAAGTTGTGGACACTTTTCCTAATCAAGGTATATAAATTTTTCATTGACTTCTTATGAATATGTTGATATTAACCCTAAAGAAGAACATGTAATAGATACCTCCTTCCTTCCTTGGGCTCGTGAAGGTTTAAATATGCCTGCCCATCGATAGTCTATTTTGCTCCATGCTTAAAAGACTTATTGTTCCTTGTTGAATTAGTTTCATGAATATGCATTTCTTCACTTATCAAATATGCTTCTGAATATAGAATTATGAAGGCTAACATCTCTGATACACTGGTTCTGTTGATGATTTGGTTAATGACAGCTTTAGACTTTTATGGAGCTCTTAGATCTCGCACATATGACAGATCAATTTTGAAGGTATGAAGAAGCCTTTGTTTATGTTGGGAAGAACAATGTGATTTCCGTCCTATTGTTTTATTCTCATGTGGCAAAATCACTAATAGTTTATTATCTTCTTGCATATTATTGGTTAAAAGTTAATGGTTGTATTTTATTTATACAAATATATCCTAAACAGAAATTTTCACTACGCTGCTCTTGGATTTGGTCCATTTAGAAAATGAGGGAAATAAAATTTTTTTCTTCAGATTTGATGCGTTTGGATTTTGGATGAACAATCAGATGAAGTTAATTTGCACTGACATTATTATTATCTGCACACTTGACTCGTCAGTCTTCCCTCTTTTCCATTATAATACATTAGAGAGTTTTATCAATGGTTTGTGTCAGGACAATTGCCATTCCACATTCCTTCAGCCCATACTAGAGAGCGGGAAATGCAAGTTAAAAAAAGTCAAAGTTATATTTTCTAATAAGATTTTTTATTAACAAGAGTTATCTTGTGGGTTGTTTTTTGTTTCATTTTAGTGGATTGATGATATTGGAGGTGTTGAAAATTTTGGAAAGAAGATTCTCAATAAGAAAAAGGAACTTCCTGTATTTACTCCTCCAGAGGTATATATTAATCAACTCTGGTTTCCTGTTTTTCCTTTTATTCTGTATCCTACTTGTACTATTAGCTGTGGATTAAATTATTGGTGAATTGTTAATTTAGTTCATGTAGATTTTCAGCCCTTTTGAAGTCGACTCAACTGATCCAATCAAAAACTCAAAAGTAGTTATGAATCAATCCATGATCATGCCCTTATGAATGCAGTTTGTCAGACTAATAGAAGATCAAAGTTCAAGTTTTTCTCAAACCTTATTTAGTGCCTTGAATTTGGTGTTCATTATCACATTTCAAATTTGATTTCAGAAATTAAAGGGGGAATAATGTAGGACATCACATGTCATTATGGTTTTCATTAAGTATAACCAAATTCCAATTAATCGAGTTAAACTCAGGATTTTTTAGATGGTTCATTCGAGAATTTTCCTACATTGACCAAATAAAAGGTGAGTCTGTGTGGACTCTTCATCGATATCTTCAGTTGTCACTATTGAGGGCAAAAACATCTTGATTATCTGCTTTTAGTATTTGTTGACTCTTTTATCCCAAACACAAACATCACTTAAGTCAGACTGTTGATATTTGAGGCACTTTCATATATACATGCTAGAAAATTCTCATAGATATCATCTTGCCCAAACCTGATTGATGCTTCTAAAAAAGCATACTTCAGTATCTGTTTGACCCTTCTTTTCTTCTTCATCTTGCCACATTGGTTTGCTTTGTCAAATTTGAATTTGAAGTTAAAACTGACTGGTTTTGCGTGTCATTGGATAGCAAACAGTGGAGGCTTTGCTTGAGTCAGGTTATTCACTCATCAAAGAACAAAAGTTGATAACGGAAACTAAACTTTCCAAGGAATACATGAAGAATATAGATGACTAGTACTCATTATATAGAAGTTTTTCTTCAAGCAGGCTGCTTCTCTTTACTTAAATTCTGCAATTAGGCGTCCATTCTATTCTATCCCATTTTCTAGATGAAAAAGGTGTGAAATTTTGTACAATAATATTGTAATTTCTGAAATTTTATCTCAAGGTATGAGTTAAACAGCTTAGTTATCCTTGTTTTATAGAAACTGTTAAAAGTAAATAATTCAGAATAATTAGTATATTCAGAGTTCAAACTTGCATTCCCTGAATGTGATTAGAATTGTTGCCGTTGATGATGATGAATCGTGTGAGTGTTTTGCAGAAAATTTTCAAATTCCAAAAAAAAAAAAAACACCATTCAAGTGGGAACCATTAGTAAGTAGCCTTTGAAGTTTAAACTTACATTCCCTGAAAGTGATAATGATTTGATGATGATGATGAATGGTGCGAGTGTTTTGCATAAAATTTTCAAATCCCAAAAAGAGAACACCATTCCAGTGGGAACTATTAATAAGTGCACTTTTGAAGTTTTGAGGCCCCTTCATCCCATTGAGATTTAATATTACACAAAATAATCTCAGCTTTGACTCTGTTTCTTTCTAGCACTGATCTGAATTTGGGGCAAAGCAGCCCACCAATAGTGTGCAACACAATGGTTTGACTGTGGCATGTTGGCATGGTCTTGCACCGCAGAAAATGTTATTGAACATGTGGGCCCACAAGATAAGACCTATTAGGCCACCACAGAAAAAGAATATATGAAAATCTGTCACAAAATGTTTTGGAATTGACTTTTTTTTAAAAAAAAAAATTGGTTAAAAAAAGGAAAATAGAATTGGATAACTCTGCTACTCCGTGCTGCTCCATTGGTTGTTTTCTAGAATATTATCAACCACTGAGAAATTTATTCTTGGAATGGAACTAATTCCATACATTCTCAATTTTACCTATTTCAATTTTTTTATACGAGTTTTCTTAGTATAATTAGATTTAGATGTGTGTGAGAGAGAGAGAGACCATATACCCTTTAAACAGGGGATGGTGTTTCCTCTGTTTGTGGTAACAAAAGTCATGCATGACCTTTTAACAGTGAACAGAGGATAACAATTGAGTATTTGATTGTTTCTGGTCACAACATAATCTAAGTCATCCTTTTTTTTTTTTTTGGTCATAATCTAAGTCATCCATATCCATTTACGTAAGTTAATATATCCCAGAGGAATCAATATCATTCACTTTTTTTTCCTATTGGAATCCAATGCTTGAATAACTTGAAAAGTTGGCAACTTTCTGTGATACTAACTTGGATAAAAAGAATAGAGCATCCCCAAAGAACTATTCTGTTACACACTTCCAAGTTTCAAGAGGGATATATATATATATATATATATATTATGTACTGAGAATTTCGGTCCCAATTAGTGTTATGGAGTGGGATTTCAAAACACTTTGGTTAATTTTACATATTTTAAATCAAGAAGAACAGACATTGATGGTAGTTCTTATCCTGTCTAGTTGGTTTTGGCCAAAAATAAAGGAAATTGTGTGATAAAGAAGAATAAAAGAATGTCAGATCTCTGCGCTAATAAGAAGAATTAAAGTTTAATAAAGAAGTTTTAAAAAAATGTTTTTATTTGACTTAAGCACAAATGGATTATGGGTCCCAGATTGAGATCAACTTTTTTTTTTGTCTTTTTAAAAAAATTATTTGAACTATGTTATTCAACATTATCAACTAATAAGAATTTAAGAGCAAAAGTTTTCTTTCACAAAGCTCAGTAAAGGAATAAAAATGTGTGATAAAGAAGAATACAAGAATCAAAATTATTGCATTATGGATACTTGATGATAAAGATAACTGATGTCAATTCCCTTATAGGGGATCTATCTACATTTAGGTCCCTATAAACTACAAATATTTTAAATTGACAGCTATAATATACTAGATTAATAGTTAATTTTTTGATTAAAAAAACCCTCCATTATACTTGTTATCTTGAAAAGATTTTTAAGAGAATGAACTGTAGCATGAAAAAGAGCTAATAAGTACTCAATCCGGCTCAAAATATAGGGTAATCCTTTGTCTATATAGATCATATGAATAATTATTAATTATCATTTTCTGAATTATCCCTATTTATTGGCAGTACACATTGGATATCAAGAAAAATGATATATGTGAGAAAATTTTGAATAAACACAAGTTGATTTTTTTTAATTTAAGATAAATTTAATAAATTAACGATTCTTCCTTAATTTTAATTTGAGATTATTGAAAGTGATTTATAGTTTAAATTGCAGACTTAATATAAAAGAATTATGTTTGGTGCCAAACAGAATATCTTATCATCATTCCAATGCTAATTCTATTTTTAATTATAATCATATTCTTTTGTACCAAACATAGGGTGAGGATTAATAAAAGAAAGGCTGATGTTTTGTTTGGCTTAAGCAGAGAGATGGATGTGGGCCCCACCTTTGATTTGAGATTCTACTTTTCTATTTGATTTTTAACACTGAAAGAAATACATAATAAAATGGGTGGCATGCCATTCTCTGTTTCATTTTGGTGACAATAAACAATAATAATGCTTCTTTTCATAATGCCCATTCTGTTTCCTCTTTGTTTAGACCGCACTCACTCACTCTCTCTCTCTCTCTCTCTCTCTATATATATATATA
>QFDD01010080.1:0-10989 GCA_006871305.1 Vachellia collinsii
CTATATTTAATTATTAATAAACATGATGAGGAAAAACCACATTTTTTGACTTCTTATTGACTCATTATACAGGTTGTTTATAATGCAAACAAACTTGCTAAGCTGGTCAAGAAGAAGAAGAAGTTGCAGAATTGGCTCGTCTATTATCAAAATAAACTTGAAAGGACTTCAAAGGGACCTGAAATGAAGGTGCACTTAAGTTTAATCTGATGTGCATTCAAGTGTAGTATTATTATGCTGTATTTAGGTTACTGCAAAACTTATCCTCTTATTTGCCTTTTACCAGACTGGTTTCCTAGGTCTTTGGGGGGAAAAAGTGGATGCCATTGATCATCACAAAACTGAAATTCAGAAGCTGTCAAAAGAAGTAAGCATTAATTTTTCAAGCATCCTGGTTTCTATCATTGCAGAAGATATCATTGCAGAAGATAGTTGCTCTGATTGTTCACTAGGACTTTGTGACTCAAATGGATCTTTTGGGAATTTCTTTGATGAAAAATTTAATTTAGAACTATATTTTTATTTTTATATTATGTATTTTTACTGCGGTTTAATATTAATTCAAACTGGTCACTTCTTGCAGATAGTTATAGAGAGGGAAAAGGTTGAAACTGACCCCAAGTGTATCATGCCTGCTTCTTTTGTTTCCTTCAAAAGTCGATGGGGTGCTGCTGTCTGTGCCCAGACTCAACAAACCAGAAATCCAACACTTTGGCTTACGGAGTGGGCTCCGGAGCCAAGAGATGTTTATTGGCCAAACTTGGCAATTCCATATGTTTCTCTCACTGTTAGGAGGTTAATCGTAGCTGTTGCTTTCTTTTTCCTCACTTTCTTTTTTATGATCCCCATTGCATTTGTACAATCACTTGCAAGTATCGAGGGAATCCAGAAAGCAGCACCATGGCTGAAGCCACTTATTGATAAGTAAGTCTATTTCATTGCTGGACTTTTGAACCCCGGTGTCTTTTGTCAATATTGGAAGGATAACTTGGCTGAACTCATGCTGTTGTGCAGGAAGGTTATCAAGTCATTTATTCAAGGATTTCTTCCTGGTCTTGCTTTGAAGCTCTTCCTCATGTTCTTGCCAGCGATACTGATGATTATGTCAAAATTTGAAGGCTTTTCATCTTTGTCATCTCTTGAGAGAAGATCAGCTTCTAGATATTATATTTTCAATTTCATCAATGTGTTTCTTGGTAGCATACTTACAGGATCAGCATTTGAGCAGCTGCAATCTTTTATTCACCAACCAGCCAATAAGTAAGTCATTTGAAATCAAATTCAGTATTTGTTTTTTATATCATTCACTAACCTGGTCTTAATTATCTATCATGTTCATGAGACTAAGCATTTTTTTGTGCAAACTTGTGTCAGATATCCTGAAACAATTGGGAATGCAATTCCTTTGAAAGCAACTTTCTTCATTACTTACATAATGGTTGATGGATGGGCTGGCATAGCTGGAGAGATTTTGATGTTGAAATCACTTGTAATATATCACTTGAAGAATTTATTCTTGGTTAAGACTGAAAAAGATAGGGAAGAGGCCATGGATGCCGGGAGTATCGGTTTCAACACAGGTGAACCTCGTATTCAGTTGTACTTTCTGCTGGGTCTGGTCTATGCTTCAGTGACACCTGCTGTTCTTCCTTTCATAATAATTTTCTTCGGGCTGGCTTATGTCGTGTTTCGTCATCAGGTACAAATTTTTTGACTCATGAAATAAAATTCTAGGATAATTCGAGTTTATATTCATGTTTACATTTCTTGTGCTACCAGTCATGATACTTCTCATGAGTATCGTAACCTTTTTCTGTTTGTTGGTCAAAATCAAATCTTTTTGAATTGTATGTGCTATCTTAGATTCATGTTTCGGTCTTCTATCATTTAACACCGCGTTCCTTTGCTTTCTCTTTGGATCTCCAAGCACATGTTTATCATGAGTATAATGTCATTCTACAAGGTATCATATTAACTGTGATGTTTGCTAATAATATATAAGATGAATCTTCCCACTGCAGATCATTAACGTGTATAATCAGGAATATGAGAGTGGGGCGGCATTCTGGCCCGACGTTCATTTTCGTGTTGTAGTCGCGCTGATATTCTCCCAAATAGTTTTGTTAGGACTCTTGAGCACCAAAGAAGCTGCTTCATCAACGCCATTTCTCATTGCACTCCCAATTCTTACCATATGGTTCCATAGGTACTGCAAAGGCCGTTTCGAACCTGCCTTTGTTAGATATCCCCTACAGGTATGTATTTCACTTGATAGTATAATTTGCATTGCTAATGACAACACTTCGAAGTTCTAAGTAGCTTTATTCCACAAACTGGCATAATCAAAGGCCAAAAGAGGAAAAAATGTGTATTCGTAGTTGTCCCTTTTATCTGTTACTGAAAAATCAAACATGGCCATCATTTTTGTGGGCTTATACAGGAAGCAATGATGAAAGATACACTGGAAAAAGCGACTGATCCTAACCTGAACTTGAAAGGTTACCTTCAGCATGCCTATATTCATCCGATTTTCAAGGCCAGCGCTGACAACGATAGTTCTGATGATGAGGAGGTAATCAGTGAGAAGTGGGAAACCGAGAGCGCTCTTGTGCCCACGAAGCGCCAGTCCCGAAGGAACACACCGTTGCCAAGCAAAATCAGTGGTGCCTCATCTCCACGGTCTCTACCTGATGGTATCCAAAATCATGCAGAGCCTTGAATGGAGCAATCAGTCGGCCGGACAGGTACCAGCGATGTTGCTGTAAATTCGATGTTGTCATCTTCATTGTTGACCAAGACAGATTAGGATCTCACAGTGCAGCCAAAGTCCTTGATCTGAGGAAAAAATGGTGAATTTTGCCAGTCCCTTCACTGAAAGGTTAGTTCTGTGGATGTACTTGTTGATGAGATTTACCACATCCAGCTAGCTCCAAGGGGGATTCCATAATGTCAGATTGTATTGAGTGGTGTGGTGATATATACTAGAGGGGATGCTGTAAATTATCCAAAAACAGAGCTTAATATTATCTATGTGATGTGGGTGTGAGGTGTGAGTAGAATTGAGTTGACATGAGAGTCTCGCGTTAAATAAAGGTGGGCTTAATGATTGATATATAGGTGGATCTGTCTCATGTACTCAATCTATATAATTAAGATGTGTTGAGCTCTCTCACCTAGTTGTCACTCTAGTTGGATTATTTCCCTTGTTTGAGTGAGTAGCGCTTCCGTTCCATTCCCAAGATTGGGTATGTTTTGGCAACATAATGCATTCGAGGTTGCTGGAAATTAAACGTGATACTTCTTTTAATAAGGGTTTGAATTTTGATTTATTATATTACAAGAAATTAACAACTTTTGCATGATTCAACTCCTGAGAGTGTGTTGGCACTTTTCTCCCCCTCCCCGAAATAAGGCCTTGTGGGTTAAATAACGAAAAGCTAAATCCTTGCATTACATTTGAAGTCCACATATTAAGAGCTTGAATTAATTGTCCAGATGATGTTCTAGCTTAACGAATGGTCTCATGATTGACTTTTGGGTACGTAGTTATGATAATTACTAAATAAGGTGCCCTATCATGATTCAACATATTGGATTAGTTTTTTTTTATTTTTTTTTATTTTTTTAGGTGAGACACCACGGTATCCCCCAGCCCGATAGACCAAGGACTAATCCGTCGGGTACTGTCGGGCCCAATGTATGGGGGCGACCCTCCCAGGCACGCTTGCTCCATACCCACCACCAGGGATCGAACCCTGGACATGTGGTTAAGGGAACACAACCCCCTTACCGGTTGTGCCAGCGCGCGCTGGTAGTTTTTTTTTTATTTATTTATTTTAACTTTGTGGTAATAATTGATTGTTCAGATATGTCGTTCTCATGAATTGGAATTTGATTATAGTATCTTGATAAATTTACAATTATAAAATCAAACTCGATCAAATCAAGAATGAGTTTGAGTGTAGCATTTTGAAAAAAAAATTTCTACAGTATAACATCTATTAATTTATTTTTACTGTTCATAGTATGTGAGTAAAAAATTCAAAAATAAACATATAGTTTAATTCATAAGTATGTTATGACATGCACTAAAAAGATTCTACTCTTGAGGTGGAATCATCATACATTCTACTCTTGGTGGACTGTACGATCTCTCACTATCCCCCCTCTTCCTACCTGCACGGAAAGTGATATACCAAATTTAGAAATAATGGCTACCGTGTTACCTCTGTCATTGCAAAAGTTTATGACAACCCATGATGGCAGAGAAATACTTACATACTCCCGGAGTGCCACGTCATCTATGCTTTGCCCAATAAAAATATTCCAAGTGTCATTTATTGTGATCTTATATCCTATAAATTTCTGCTGATTATGTTCATTTTTCCATAACCCATTACAATAGGTATTTATTTTGGAAAAAAAAGAATAATTAAGAGAAATTTATGAGATATGAGATTCACAATAGAGGGCACTTGGAACATTCTCATTGGACAGAGTATAGATGATGTGGCACTCCGGAAGTATGTAAGTATTTCTCATGATAGCATAACCATTGTATAGGGAAAAACTAATTCTACTCAAACAAAGAGGAAACATAGCAGTTATCGGCATGGAAACAGAATTCCAAACTCAAAACCATATCTTTGATTGACATAGAAAGAGATACTGCACAATTGTGCATTCACAAATTTACAATTGATCTTTACCCCCAGATGCGCCACCCCTGTCCCTTGGGCAGCGTGTGGGCAACATCATGTTATTCTCTTTTAATGCCCAATCCTGAAAGTTTCGTCCCCCTTATCCAAAGGCATCAACTGGCTTTACATTATGGAAGAGAATATTTGCATGATACAACATGAACTTCAGTTTCTTACTTGTGATCTGTGAGCTTCAAATTGAAGTTTAACCAACGTCACCAACGCTGCATCTTCTTTCATGACATTGACCACAGCAGGCATGACCTGTTATATGAAGAATTTAACCAACCATCGGCAGAAGAAGGACCTCAACACGCAAATAACTAATGAGATAAGAGCAAAGCATACTGTTATTGGCCTGCTGTCGTGACAATTTCATAATGTGCAGTTGTGGCACAATTTGGGCAATATGATAGTGATACAGGCCGTTTCGGGTATAGGCTCAATTAAAAAGAACCAAAAAAACAAAAGTTGATGGTTTACAAATTGTCCCCTTTTCTTTGTTCTTGTACTATTTACTCAGCTAGCCCTAAGTTCTGTTCCCTTTTCTCTCACGCTCTCACAAATCACACCAAAAAGTTTCATTTCACCAAAGCTTGCTTCCCAAATTAAACAATTCCAAGATTTGCAGTTTATATAAAAAAATGTAAATTGCAGTTAAAATTTCATTCAGCAGAGGAATCTATGCAGAAACAGGATAGGGGACTCAGTGAAGGAATATACATAGCATTTTAGTATGACATATACTCCTATTTAAATACTTACCAAGAGAATAGAGATGAATGAAAGGTCTAAAGTCACCAAATCAACTTTTTGTGGGAGTTCCGAAAGATATCTTAGATTTGTCCATTCTATCACAGCAACACGCTCATCTACACCAATTTTAGATGGTTGTTCTTGTTCAGATATGTGATAAATGTTCTAGAAAAGAAATCAATTACTGGTTAATTCACAAAAGGCCAAAAGAAAAAAGAAAGAAAGAAAGAAAAAAGCCCACACGTCATTCGAATTTGGGCTAGCTTTGTTCCATATGACCATATCAAACAACCAGACTGGGCTACTACGTGGGAGAAAGTCTGTGTAGTCAATAATTGGACTAGGGTGGGAGAAATGCCTATAGATAGTGTTTAGCATTGTTTCGAATGTGATTGTCTTCGGTAAAAAATTATCCGTGCGTGGCAAGAAAAAAAAAATTGATGAGAGCTTACCATGATATCAAGCGTGAATGAAATTGGATTGATGTGAAAAGTCTGGTATCAAATAAAATTGACCTGAAACAAGATTCTGTATCTGTTTAAATTAGAACTAGAAACTACTTTTTTAACGTGATTTATGATTTTTAATATAAGTATATAAGAGGAATTTTGTCTTGACTTATGTGAACGTAATTTCCTAACGCTATTATAAAATAAATATGGCCTTTGAGTTAAATATGATGTTAACCCACTTTATATATGTCAGCTCATTGCTCTCGGCAAATTTACTAGTACCCTATAAATACCCAAAAAAAAAAACCAAAATCCCAGAGGTTGAAAAGTATTTACTGAAATATTATACTTAAAATCGTTCTAACGATTTCTTGACGGTTAAGTGCTCATTTGGCAACCCGTTTGAGGAGGTAGAAGGAGCGTTTTGAAGGGTAAATGAGCGGTAGATGAATTTTGGCGCATTTGCCTGAGCGTTTGCTCAAAATGACTTCAGCCCCAAAAGCAGCTTCCAGCGAGAAGTCACTCCCGTGAGCGTTGCCTCCACGTGGAAGCATTTCCTCACTTCCACTCTGCTTCTCAGCTCTGTTTACACACATGCGCGCGCTTGTGTGTGTGTAGAGAGAGAGAGAGAGTTTCAATGGTTTTTCATTTACATGCATTTTCATTTATTTCATTTTTCATTTTTATTTTTCCTTAATTTTATTGCAATATATAAAATAATATATATATATGAACATACAATATTTAGTCAAATTAATGTTTTTTTAAATAATTTTTCATCAAAACTTATTTTTCCCATATTTATCCAATCAAATTTTCTTTTTCACAGAAATGTCATTTCTCCAACATTTATTCAAATATAAATCACATTACATCATCTATCTTCTATCCAAAAATTATTTTTAAAATATATTTTGGACAAAAATCATTCTCTTAATAGTTTTCTAGATGGGGCTAATTTCTTATTTCTTCCCTCTCTCTCCATCTCATCACCTTTTTTAAAAAAAATAAAACAAAATGGTGAAGTCGTTCACCTCTCTCTCTTTCACTACTTACCTGCCAATCTCGCACCATCTGTTTTCCAAAATCTTGCTGGTTTAATCAAAGATACTCCCATGTGCCAATAAAGATCGATGTGGTAATATACTGACTCATAATCTATAAGATTGTGAGTTTAAATCCAATTGTTGATATGGAAATTTTATTGGAAAGTGATTTTTAAATATCTCTATCAATACTTTCTAAAAATGTAGGTATTCTCTAGTTATGATCAACTCTTAAGATTTAACTCATCTAAATTTGATTAAAAAAAAACTCTAATTCCAACAAAAGAAGGTAAACAAAAATGGGAATAAAAAGAATGTTAGTGCTAAGATATTGATGCTGATATGCGTGTTTGGATTAATGCTTTCACACTCAGTGAAAGATACTGAGTATAATTAAGTATTTAAAATAGTTTATTTTAAGTGATTCTACAGAGTTCAAAATAAATATGTAAGAGAAGTTGTGTCTCAATTTGTATGAAATTATTTTTTAGTGATTTGAGGATTTCCCAAACAAACAATCTTATCTACGTCTCTAAACTGCTTTAACTTCCCCTCACAGTATTGAAACCATTGACTATGTTTGGATTAACTTTTGGAAAACAACTTCTATCTCAGTTTGCGTAAAAGTTATTTTAGAGAATAGATTTTGAAAAATAGCTTTCCGAAAAGCCAGAAAGAATAATTTTTTGGAAAACAATGGTTTCCACCCCCAAACAATGGTTTTGAGAGTTAAAAGTTATTATGAAGAATTTGAGGATGCTTGCATGACTCACATAAAACCATGATTTTAAGAGTTAAAAGTTATTCTACATTTTTTAGACATGTTTATTTACATTTTTTTGAAACCATGGTTTTGAGACCAAACCATGGTTTCAAAACTTCCCCCAAACATACTCTTACTTATCTGTTGTCACTGGTTATTTATTTATTATATTAAATACAAAGTACTTAAAGTACCATATTCCTAGGAATTGGGTGCTTTATAAACTCATTAGTAACTATTTGCATTATATATTTAACTATATCCAACGACCTTTTATTTTACCTATATTTAAGTAAAGCATATTTGCCAACACTCTATAATCACTTTCAGACAATTCAAGATAAAACTTCTCTCTCATACTTATATCAAATTGCGTACAATCACTTTTTAAAAGTTAATCAAAACAAGCTCACATACTGTATCCAGTTAAAAAGGAGTTGATACAGACCTCCTCAAAACTGATTTCTTTGACAAAAAGCATGTTAAGGCAATTTTCGGTGTTTGGATTAACGGAAAAGTCACTTTGCTCTCTGACGGGGTGAAGCCAAAGCCAATTTTTATCACCATCTTGTGAAACCATTATTGCACTACTTTTCAGACATACCCGTTTTCCTTTCCTTGTTGTTTCCACCAACAGGCCCCCTCTTCTCTCTTTGTTGTACTGTGTTGGCGCAATTGTGTTTACAAGTTTTTTAATGGCTGCGTTGTAATTGATCTTTTTGGCTTTTTTACCTGTATGTGTTAAACAGTAAAATAATTTACCGCAATACTACACAGATAAAAATATTTAACATAATACTATGCTAAAAATAATTCCTCGCAAGAACAATTTTAGAGTTGTGCAAGAACAATTTTAGAGTTGTGAAGAAACCGTTCTCGCAAATAATAACCTTGGGTCTAACAATATCAAAAAATGTTAGAAGAAAAATTTCTAAACTCATTCTTACAACGAATGACTTATAGATGAAAAATAAAAGATAAAAGATATTCATACTTTGTTAATCGTCCACAGCCATTAAAAAAAATTCTTGTATTAGATACACAATAATATTGTAAATAGAGAGGATCCTACTTATTAGTGGTGACATTAGTTGCACAGTAAGTTTTTCATCTTTTTTCAATCAATAGCTACTTTGTCACAAATTATATTAAAAGTATTATAACTTTATGTCTTATGATTTATTTTAGTTTGACATCTCAGGACAGTTATACAAGCTAACTATTGATTCTCATTCAACATAACTTAATTGCATTGATTTCTAAGATAGGGTTGTTTAAGACCAACAAAACATCTTACTTGCATTTAGAGAACAACGATTTAGCATCAATCCTCAACCTGTTCCATCAACAATTTAGTTGTTTTGACCACAAATTTCTCTCGATAGACCAAACAAACGACATGGAGGTTACTTGTATATCTAACCACTACTCGAAAATGAAAATATAAGGGACAAGAGCCTTCACTTTTTAGTTAACCTCATTATATGTCAACCTCATCATCATCATGATCCCATTTCGCCTCTTCCAATCATACATAGCATGCATCTCCTTACATGTCACCATCATTATCATCCCCTTTTAACTTACTCAATCATCCTGCTCAATTTCAATCTATTAAATGATTCAACATTATTTTTGGTTGAATATAATGCTTCTACTTTTAACCACGGTGACCATCTAATGAAGCATTTGCCATCTCGCAATAATCAATTTATTTAAATGACTCACATTGGCTTGATTTAAATACGCCAACTACACAAATAAATGAGAGCCTTGAATCTTAGGAAGCTGACTTGCAACAACGTTCACAATCACAATGTAAGAGGAAAAAAAGAACAAAATGTAGTATTGGTAGTCACTATTTACAAGGTAGATCAACTTTAATTTTCTATTCATATAATAAATTATTATTCAATATTACTTTTTTACAATTTTGTTGTTAATTAATTTCCAATTTTAATTAAATACACCTCATTTTCTCTCGTTATTAGTATTGCTATGTAATTAATATTTTCTCCAATGATCTAATGCTGATTCATTTCTATATTTTTTTTTCTTTATTTACATTATTATTGTGCATAAGAGAAAAGAAGGTTTTTTTTTGTTGGAGTGTGGACTATTGACGAAGGATGAATTTCTTTCCCTTTTTTATTCAGAAGTCGTACTTTGTAAGAATAGCTTCAGAAGTTAAGTTTGACAGTGTCAGTCTGAAAATCGTTACTCACAGCAACGACTTCTTCACAATTCTAAAATATAGTATTATTATGATAAATATTTTTATTATTTAATGATATTCATATCAATTTATATTTAAACTTACTTATTAAATATTTGTTTAAATAAATTTCAGTTTCACAAAAACTTACTTCTGTTACTGTTAATTCAGATATAAATCACATTCATAATTTAACTTTTAACTTAACTTTATTTTTCTAAAATCATTTTAACAAAAAATTGCCTTTTTTACCGTAAGTCTAAATGGTTCCGATATAAATTCCAAACAAGTTAAACTTTTTAACAAATAAACTTCTTGGCACTCCTCCAAATTTAATTTTTTTTTACCTTGGACATCTGAACGATTTTCTCTTAATTCCTTTTCTTCTCCCTCACATTCCTTCTTCCTTTCACATGTGACTCACATGTTTAAGTAAATTGACCTTTTTAATGATAAATATTTCTTTCTCTTCAACAATTAAATATAAAACTTCATCTGGAGTTTGCAATATAAACAATGTTTTATATATAATTAGGATCAAGATAGTATTGAATTTTTCTACTTTTTCAATCTTTAACATAGAACTCAATTAATAATTTAGTTTTATCCTTAAATATATGACCACTTTTTTTTTTAATATTTATCGTGTTTTAAAATACCTCTTATTAATAGCTCCTTATAACAGTAATTTAATAATGCATCAATATATCATATAAAGTGAATAAAACTTGATACGAGTGAGAAACTCGTTAATGACACATGCACATATAGAAGTTACATTGATTTTTAATTTTTAACAATTAATTATAAGCATTTTCTAACAATATATTTTCAATCAAAACATGAAAATTAAAAAAAAAAACATGTACATACGTAAGCTTGGTTATTAACTTGGAAATTCTACCGTTTTTCATTTTTGAATAATTTAAACAAAGCTTGATAATGTGGTGGCTTCTTATTTTGCAACTATTAATGATTAAAACCATAGACCAATATATCATTAAGTCATAATAAATAAGTGGGTTTTTAAAAAGATATGTTATCCTTATTATAATTA
>QFDD01010084.1:0-13542 GCA_006871305.1 Vachellia collinsii
CATTCAAAGCCCGAAACTCGAGTTCTATAAAACGAAACTCGAGTTTTACAAAACTTCCAATACAACTTGAGTTTTCTCTGAGAGTTCTGATTTTCTAAAACACTTTTAATACACGAAACTCGAGTTCTAAAACACGAAACTCGAGTTTTGTCACAACTTCAAAACAAACTTGAGTTCTGATGAAAGTTTTGTATTTCTGAAGTTTTCCCATGAACCCGAAACTCGAGTTTTGACAGAACTTGATTTACAACTTGAGTTTTCTTTGAAAGTTTGAGATTTTGAAAGCATTTTTAAACACTGTAACTCGAGTTTTAAAGCACACAACTCGAGTTCTCTCAATGATTTCACTGAAAATACGCAGAGTACTCAATCTTTTCTTAAATCAATCATTTTAGACACAATTTCAAAAACATATTTGTCATCATCAAAACATTACTCAACAGCAACTTATAGAGTGAATAATAATACAAAAATAAGTTTTAAGAAAATAGCCAAAGAAGCATAAAACATTAATATATTTAATAAATTTCAACTCACAATATTTCTCCAAGTTTGTTCATTCGATGGAAATGTGAAATTAGAATTGAAGAGAAGGATGTCTGAGAAACAACTCTGCATTTTACATCAATCAAAGTTTTCAAACGGCACTTGCAACATATAATTGCAATCATCATCGACTTCACTGTATCAAAACCCTAAAAATTAATCAATCAAATAATAAACAATCACTAGTGGAAAAAAGGCTTTTTGGATCGTACAAAAAAGCCCTTTTAGACCGCATAAAAGTGCGGTTTAGATAAGACCGGTTTAGAAATTGAGCACTTTCTAGACCGCACATAAATGAGGTCTAGAAAGTTCATCTTTCAGACCGCATCTCACGTTGCGGTCTAAATACATAAACCTAAGGTCTAAAAGGGTAATATATTAGTGAGAAATTAGACTTTCTAGACCGCATCCACAAGGTGCGGTCTAGAATTGTAACCTTTCTAGACCGCACCCACCAGGTGCGGTCTAGAATTGTAACCTTTCTAGACCGCACCTTGTGGGTGCGGTCTAGAAGTCTATCTTTCTAGACCGCACCCCAAGGTACGGTCTAGAAAGGTTACAATTCTAGACCGCACTTTCAGGGTGCGGTCTAAAAGAATTTTTTTTGAAAAAAAAAAAAATTTTAATCGTTTCTCCACAACCCCTATTTTTCATGCATGCAGTTTATTTAAATTAAAATACTTATTTCTCAAAATTCACTTACAAAACCTGTGACACCAATGACAACAGTAATAGCACCAAACAAGAACTAAATCACAATAATCCACCAAATTACAAGCATTATCCTTTACAAATCAATTTGTGACAGCAGGATTAATAACATTAAATCATTCTCAATTACATAATAACTTTAACACTTAATAATTTTGCTAAAAATAATGAGGACATGAAACTTTATACTATTTCATCCTTTAGCCCAATTTCCATTTCAATATATATGTGCAGAGATAAAACAGTTTAATTCCAATTTCAAATTTCAATTTAAACACAACCTTGAAGTAGAAAATTGTTAACAAGATCTATAAAATTCTTAGAACCATTCAAGAGTAACACAATTTTATAGCCTAAACGTACAACAATGTACAAATGTTACCGAAATCAGAAAAATAAACAATGAAATGTTTACAAGCTGTGAACTGAATTAACTGTCCAAGAGTAGAAAAATAAGCAATATTGTCAGCTCAATGTTCTAGAAGTTCAAGAAAATATTCACACTAACGCTCACGGATGTAGTCAATATCCTCTTCAGGAAATGATTCAGCAAGGTCAAACATCTAAGATATCAAAGTTAATAAATCATTAATTAATTATCTAAATCCAAAATAAGAGAAAATAAATAGTATTAAAAATCAATGAAGAATATATGTACCTCTTGAGTAAACTCAGTCATTCCTAAAGAGATGACATTAAATATGTGTCTTAGCACATATAAGCCACATAAATTGGACATCTTTGGTTGCCTACGAGTCTATAAAGAGAACAAGTCATTGACAAAATCATAAAAAGCACCTATATATCCACTAATTCTCATTATGAGCTCTCATTTAATATATTCACAAATAGCGTCATGCACTTACTTTTGGTGTGATCCATTCAGGGTCTTTCACCTCATGTACGCGCTTACGTAAAGCAACAACTTGGTATGTCCTCATAGCCCTAACAACAAAATCATGGTTAGAAACTTATGAAAAATCATAGTGCTTCATAATACATAAGCAAACTTACCCATCCATTGTCTTCTTCAATTCCTTCCCAGGTTTGTAGTGAAGGGAGCATAAAAAGATGATCGTATTGGTTTTCATAGATAAAAGGACCAGCTGCCAATGCTCACTGCAAAAAATGAATAAATATGTATCAAATACAAAAAATTTATTATCAACAGGAGCTATGAAACTCTAATAAGTAAGTACCTGTGGATGTAGGGTGCTATGAAACACTCAATTCCTCCTTCACTGAGCCTTTGTGATAAGTATTGATGTCTTAAAGAAGGAGTGTTTCCTTTCTCTTGGATGTGAATTGGACAGAGAAATCCAAATTTACTGCTCTTGCCGGAGTAAACCAATTGTCGGTGCATGTACCTATTATGAAGTAAGCATTTTAGTAAGGGTTAAAATATTTTAATTACAACTAGTTTACAAGAGAACACTTACATCAAAAACAATTGGACGACTGCATCAGTAAGCTGTTCTTTTGGAGCTACAAGGGCAACTAAATCCTCCCTTTCAACATAGACAAGCACCCCGTCCTTCCCCACAACTGTTGGATCCATTGGCAATGCCATTTCTTTAAAGGATCTATCAAATGACATCAAAATCACCCGTTGTAGGGCAGTTAGCTGGGATTGCGGATGGGGTTGCAATTGAGGGGGTGAATGCAGTTGATTAGATGGAGCTGGCATCGGATTTCTGATAGGGGGCCTCGACTCGAACCATATGAACAAGTCTCCTTAGCCACAAGATGAAAGTATTCACAGCATTACCCACAGTTGTCACTTCGTCCGTGGGGATTAGGATAGGAGCATCTACAATAAGCACATCTTCAACCACAACTCTCACTTGATCATCTTGTAGTTGTGTGTGGTGGACGGTTGGCCCCAAGTTATGAACGCTGCCACGTGCTACTAACCGTCTTGAAGGATCCTCAACATACAGATCACAAGATTCACCACTTAGAATGGCGTAACCCTCTGATGTACGCCCAATAGTAGAACAACTCTCTTTAGTGCTCTGAATAGCTGTTGGTGTCTTAGGGACACTTGTCTCCTATTTAGAGCTTATTATAGACATCATTTCATCTTTCATCTTGTTCATTCGAGCTTCTAATTGGGCCTCTAATGTCGCTTCTAATTTTGCATTCAATGAAGCTTCTGCCTCTGCCCTAGCCTCTGCCTTCACAGCAGCCAACAAAGCATCCATATCCTCCCTTGGCATCACACTTGAGGGATAGAAACAAGTAGGTCGTCCAAAGTAGTCTCTTATGCCAAATCCACGTCCAACTCCCCTTACTCGTTGATGAGAAATGATAATTTTGAAAACTAATTTCTAAAACTATAAAGTGATAAAAACAATTGATTCTTTAACTTCAAGATGATTTTTTGGAGTCTAGGATTATTTCTCCCCCTTGCAATTCATAACCTTGACATAATTTCCTCTCATAAATGTTCTTAATGTATAAATGTGCATAATTTCCTCTCATAAATGTTCTTAATGTATAAATGTGCTAGTCTAGGATTCTAAAAGTACTTGTAAAAGCTTTCTCAAGTCAAGAACAAGTGTTTGCTTTCATTAATTGCTCAATCTCTTGTTACAATTAATAAAACCCAATTCTCAATCTCCAATCCTAAAGTGACTATGTAAGGTTAACAAGTATATATCTATCTTGTCAACAAAACCATCCATTCATCATGCAAATTTCAAGTTCCTACACCATTTTACTCAAGTTCTACACATAATCTAGCCCTCTCAAGCATCAATCATGTGAACCCAACATCTAAATGGTGATCAAACATTTAGAAGCATTAAGCAAAGAGTAAAATGAACACATATATATCATTAATCACCAAATGAGAGGAGTATTTAAGAGTTAATCCATACAAGGGTTTAAAATAATCCTAGAATGAAAAGTTTAGCTACTCATTATCAGCTACAAGCTACAAATCAAAAGGATAATCATAGCCCACAACAGATTACAAGAGAGGAAAGGGAAAGGAAGGAGAAAACCAAGTGAATGAGGCTCAAAATCTCTTCCAAAGCTCAATCCCTTGCTCCAAGCTCTTCAAGACCCAAACCCTAACAGACCAAAGCTCCAAAATGCTCCCAAGAAGTGCAGAATGTCGGGCTTCCTCGTGTTTTGGCTTTAAAAATCCGAATTTTGGCTCATTACTGATGTTGTGCATTTTGCCGTCAAAACTGGGCCGCGGCGGAACTGTTTCGAGCCGCAGCGGAGTTCCTCTCGGGTTGAAAGTGCGCTGCAGCCAAGATAAGTGCGCTGCAGCTCGTTTTGCCTCTGGAAAATCAGTTCTTCACCTCAAATTAATGTGTTATACCCATTAATTGACCTCCATTTCTTCCCTCTTTGACTTTCCTAATGTGGTTTTGAATCAACTTTGGTCTCCAAATGCTTCTAAGCTAATTCCAAGTGGCCTGCAATTTTCTATCAAAATATACCTTGCAAAATGATTAAATTAATCAACTCTTAATAAGCAAGGATAAGAGCCAAAATATGCACAATTAAGTAATAATGTGCAATCAAAAACCTCATGTACATTTCCTACCTTTGAGTATTCAAAACATGTACAACCATACCAAAAATGTATTAAAATGCAAGGAAATAAGCATTGAAATGACATGAGATTCCAGAGGTCAACACTCGTCCTGCATAATCTGGTTTCCCCACAGCAACAGTCAAAACATCATTCCTCCCATCAGGCTTGAAGGTCCCAACAGCTTCTTGTTGTTTAATTACATCTTGTGACATATAAATAACAAGCATAAGAATTAATATAATATGTTACTAAATAATAGGCATAAGAATTAATATAGTACTTACAATCTGTTCAGCAATTATGCGAACACGTTCACTTGTATATTGACCACTTATTTTTTGGTGAGCATACTTCCATCTATCTTCACGACGTATTAGAGATGGTGGAGTAACAATGGTAGAAGGATCGGATTGAGTGTGATCTTCCAACCTTTTTCTCTTGGCCGCCAACAAGTCTTTTTCAGCCTTCATATAGCCCCCACGAGACATTGTGTGGGGGCAATCATTTTTACGACCAATCTCTATTGCTTTAGCCCTTTTCCGCTGTATTCAATAATTTATCAAATAATTAAAATTCAAAAACAATTATTGATTACTAATAAAATAATATAAAATAAAACTTCAAAGAAAATCAACTGACCAAAGCTTCTGGCGTAGTTCGAATTTTGTAGAATTCTTCCCAAGTGTCCTCATCTATAAATGGGTACTTGCTGCAAGGAGTAGGTCGAGGTTCACCATCTTTCACCTCATTATGCACATACATACGAGCTAGCTGTGTCTTGAATGCCCTCCAACGTGTGCAACAATAGGACCATGTCTTCTTCTTCAAGGTCTCATTGTTAGGAACATTATAAGTGAGCTGCAATGATTACCATTCAAATAGTTAGAAACAAAATGATAGTTGTTAAATGTTTACAAAACTAGAAAGTGTTTTTATACCCGGATTGTGTCCCAAATGTTGTTCTTCACACGGTCTGGCACATTGTCCCATTCCTCTTCCAAGATGCTTGGCTTGTTGCGCGCTAAGAGTCCAACGTAACTGATATACCTAGTTGCGTTAGGGCCGATAAGTTTCCAATACCTATCGAATTCAATTGGTATCTTCTGCCCACTGTTTCGATCTTTGGTGATCTTCTTCAATTTTGTGCCACTTCTACCCCTCCTCTGTGTGGATTGGTTACTTGACGCAATCGGTCTATCGCTAGGGCCACTTTGACTGTCATTTGGCCTACTGTGATCCGCCATGTTCCTACGTATACAATAATACAAGATTAGTCACTTAAACTAAAATAACATTTAATGAAAAAAATAAGTAATTTTGATATAATTAAACACAATCTAAAAAGAAATAACGAACTTTTGAACAATTTCATATAGGAATATCCTCCCATATGCCTTCATGGTGATCATTTCTTGTGCCATGTTCATCATCCACTTCTGCTTCTTCGTTCAATTTAGGTAGACCCCTTGAGAACGAAGGAGTCTCAGAAATGGCAAAATTTGAACAATTTATACTATCAGCATCAAAGACCTTTTTTCCTTGCAAAGCCACTGACCAACTATTATTTGCAGGATCAGTGACGTAGAAAACTTGTTTTGCTTGGTCTGCCATTATAAAAGGCTCATCCCCAAAATTTCTATTATTCAAATCTACTAGTGTAAATCCTAACCGATCAACCCGGATGCCATTCTTGACATTGACCCACTTACATTTGAAGATAGGTACTCTAAATTTAGTGTAGTCCACCTCCCAAATCTCTTCAATGACCCCATAATAAGGCATGGCTGCCACTTTAGGTTTCTTATCTTTCGAACTAGAAAAGTGCATAGATTCGGCCATTAACATAACACCACTATTCTGAACAATACTCTTATCATCCAGAGACTTTGTATAGAAGGAATACCCATTGATATCAAATGTTGTCCAGCTTATCACTTCAAGCCCAGGACCAAGTGCTAACCAGTTAACTACGTCAGAAACACATTCCTCTTTCTCAACCTTTTATTTAAACCAATGTGCAAAAGTTTTATTATGCTCCCTAATCAACCTTTGCTCATTCATTCTCATGTTTTCTTTCCTTACAAATTCTTTATGAGCGGATATGTAATCCTGAACTTCGTCAATGTTATTCAAGATGTGTAAGTGGACTTTTTTCATTTCATTAAAGTCCACACTCTTCACTGTAACCCCACGTTTACCCCTTTCTTCTTCACGGTGTGTAAGAAGCCCAATAGGTCTTACTTTTGACAAGTACTGTTGACAAAATTCCATTGCTTCCTCGGAAACATATTTTTGAACAATGGATGCCTTTGGTCGGTTAGGATTCTTCACATACCCTTTTAAGATTTTCATGACTCTTTCAACTGGGTACATCCATCTTAAGTAGATAGGTCCACACATCTTAATCTCTCTGACTAAATGAACAATTAGATGTACCATGATATCAAAAAATGCAGGGAGAAAGAGTTTCTCAAGTTGGCACAAGATAAGATATGCTTCATGTTCCAATTCTTCCAATTTCTCAATCTCGAGGACTTTATTACATATAGCATTGAAGAAGAAGCACAGTCTTGTTAAAATGTGTCTCAAATCATCTTCAAAGATGCCTTGAATTGCCACTGGAAGTAGTTGTTGCATTAAGACATGACAATCATGAGACTTTTGGCTCACTAATTTCAAATCTTTCATTGACACAAGCTTCGCAAAGTTGGAAGCATACCTTGATGGCACTTTGATGTTATGTAAACACTCACAAACATTAATTTTCTCCTTCTTGGATAGAGTATGAGTAGCTGGGGGACGATAAGTTCTCTTACCATCTGACCTTGGATGTAAATCCTCTCTTATTCCCATTTCTTGCAAGTCCAATCTTGCCTTCACACCATCTTTAGAGCTTCCCTGTATGTTGAGAAGTGTTCCGATAATACTATCACACACATTTTTCTCTACATGCATAACATCAATGCAATGCCTCACATCAAGTTTCTGCCAATATGGAAGATCAAAGAAGATTGACCTCTTTTTCCATATATTTTTTTCACTTCTACTCTTTGAAGCCTTACCGAACACAACATTGAGGTTTTTCACCTTTTCATAAACTTGCTCTCCAGTCAATAGCATCGGAGCATCTTCATGCTCTTGCCCACCGTAGAAAGCTTTCTTTAATCTACGATATGGGTGGCCTTGTCTAAGAAATCTCCTATGACCTAAGTATATTGTTTTCCTGCCATGTTGAAGTTGATGATAACATGTCCCTTCTTCACAAATCGGACAAGCTTTATGGCCCTTAACACTATACCCTGCCAAATTTCCATATGCATGGAAGTCATTTATAGTACAAAAGATCATGGCCCGCAGTTTAAAAACCTCATTCCGGTTCGCATCAAAAACATCTACACCTTCTTCCCACAACTCTTTCAAATCTTCTATCAAGGGTTTTAGGTAAACATCTATGTCATTTCCTGGTTGTTTTGGGCCTGAAATCAACATGGATAGCATGATATACTTGCGTTTCATGCATAGAAGAGGAGATAGGTTGTAGATTATCAAGAGAACAGGCCATAAACTACGGATGCTGCTAAGGCTACCGTACGGATTCATGCCATTCGTGCTGAGTGCAAGTCTGAGGTTCCTTGGCTCATTGCCAAACTCAGGAAACAATCCATCAATTTTCTTCCATTGAGAAGAATCGGCTGGATGTCGAATCTTTCCATCACAAATCCTCTCATATGCATGCCATGTCAAATTTTTTGCATCATTTTCATTAGCAAAAAGGCGCTTGAACCTTGGTACAATTGGAAGATACCACAATACCTTTGCAGGAGCCTTTTTCGATTTGTACCTTGATGTCTCACATATCGGACACTTCTCTAGCTCTTTAAACTCTTTTCTATACAATATGCAATCATTAGGGCATGCATGTATCTTCTTATATTGCATGCCTAATGGACACAATATCTTCTTTGCATCATAGTAGCAATTCGGCAACACATTCTCTTTTGGAAGAATATCCTTTAGCAACTCAAGAATTTCTGTAAAACTTTCGTCACTCCATCCGTGTCGTGCTTTCAGGCTCACCAATTTTAGCACTACATTCAATAGTTGATATTTTTCGCACCCCGGGTATAGAGGCTTCTCTGCATCATTGCGCATATTATTATGTATCTGCTTAAAAGCCTCTTCTCCAACATCACGAATGATGTCCTCTAGCCGATCATCCATATCTACATCATTATCATCATATGCCTCTCCCTTTTGTTGAGATGTACTCGCCCTTTCCATTTGTTCACCATGCCATATCCATACTCTATAGCTCTTGCAAAACCCCTCACAAATTAAGTGCGTATATATGTCCTCAACACTTAATCTCCTCCCATTCAAACATTCTACACAAGGGCAGTAAAACCTCCCACTAACATCATCAACATTTCTTTTAGCAAATTCCAAAAAATCTTTCACCCCATTATCATATTCATCACTCGTTTGTTTAGCATTTATCCAACTACGATCCATATTTGACATCCTAAAGAAGGAAAGAATAAAAAGCATGTTTAATCAACCATATATTTTACTTGCTAAGGAAGTTTAGTGCATGGGATAGTTAGGAAAACTTAACGCCTTTGTAAATCAAAATGGGGTCGATGACAAGGATCACATACAAGATTTGTCACCACAAAAAGGGTTCAATTTGATCTAACAACAAAACTAGGAACAATTTATCATCAGCCTAGGCAAAAATAAAATTAGAAACCTGGGGTGGAGTAAACTCGTCCGTCTGGATATCAGAGCACGAGCACAAATGCTGCGATAACTTCTAGAGCACAAGCACTATGATGGTGTGGATGAAACTCCTCACAAAAGAACCAATAAAACTGAATATACAAAAATAGTCCACATCAAAAACAAAAGGAATTAGAATCTTTACTAAAAAGGACAAAGAGAAAGGATAATATGAAATACAAATAAATAGGAAAAATCATATTGATTAAATAGTAATATGACAGAGAGTAGTGGTGCCAAAGTGCTTTGGGATCGTCATTTCAATATTCATGCATGCAGGATCTTAAGACTACACAAATAAAGGAAGCTAATATGTCTACTTTGTATTAAAAAATATTTCATTCTAGCAGACCAATTAGATTATAAAGTCGGTAGATTGAGATTCAATTCCCACTTTGTTAAAGAAACAACTCATAAGTCCTAAAGAGACATTCTAATTGTATCACCTCAATAGAATTTTAGCGTCAATATTCTAATAGCATTAGTCACAAATATTGACTCTAATGGTGGAAGAATGGACACCTGAAATTATCAGGAACTCAAAATTATTAGGATGCAAGTGACAAACAATGGTACTAAATGGAAAAATAAGTCCATTACTATGGCGAATAGCTATTTTACAACTGCATCAATATTAAGATTGAATTCTAATTACAGTATGATATATGTTAGCATAAACTAGTTTGCCTTCAGATATGTTTCATACTGCATAACATATAGATGGAAGAAGTAAAACATCCATGGAAGAAAATTTGAAAACAGAAGAACTAAAAAATTCTTTGCAGCAGTTTAAAATTATAAAAAATTATGTGTGAAGACAAGGACCATATTTGAAACCAAGAAATGACCTAAATCTCTAGAAGGATTTCTTTTTGCTCCATTAATTACTTGAAGAAACAGCAAAACAATTTTTCTTTAAAAGTTTTTATCAGTTATTTGCATCAGCGCCATATCTTCAATATTTGCATGGTCATCTATCCAAGGGTGCAGAGTGATCAAAGGATTGTAAAAGGCATACTTCTATCTCCACATGGTCATCTATCCAAGCTCCACTTGGCAAGGAATGGATTTATCATAATTCAGAAACTATTCCAAACAATAACAACAGCAACAATATACACACAGTAATTCTAATTTTAATTTATTAATTGATAATTGGTGGATATTAATGATCTTATATTCAGCTGGAATCCAGTTATTTAAAACGAAGTATTCCTTTCACACAAGGCTTGGAAAAACACATCTGAGCAGTCTAATTTACAACTTCAGTTGCTGCAATGAAATCACAATATCACATAGACACAAACAAGCAAGTCAGCTGATCACCAATTGCAGCTTTGTTGCGTTTAAAGATTATTTGAGACTAAACTTTTAATTTAAGCTTATTCAGAAATAGTTTTAACATAATAAAGCATTGCAAGGGGTAGTATATGCGACAAAATTAAGGAAAATTGCAGAAATCTAGTTGTTCGAAGACAACAGGAAAGGTAATAAATTAAGCATTTAGCAATCAGAAACCCATTTGCGTCTAATTCACCCAAATAAGAAAAGGCACATTAAATTCTAAATCTCTCGGTAAAGCAAAGACCAGCCCATTAACCCATTATTTCTAAATTCTAATCACAAATACAAATCTGGCAGAAAAGTAAAACCCAGGAAAGGAAGCATCACTTACGATCCAAGCAAAGGAAGACAAAGGGAGATAAGAATTGTGCAAAAAGTGGTTCAGTAAGACAAAGCAAACCAGCAAACCTGAAGACAAGAAAAATTGTGCTAAGAATTTAGGGGTCAAAGATTGAATTGTGTTGCTCAAAATCGAACTTAATGAAAACACTGAAGAACAAAATAATGCCGCTGTAAAATATAACGGGTGCAGAGATATACCCACCTCATTGTAGAGCCGCGCAAACAGAATGGTCTCGACGGGGGGGCCTGGCTCGTGTGACGGAGGAGAGATTGCAATGGCGACGGTGCTACAACTGGGTTCGTCGAGTGCTTGTGCTTTTCGATCTCGCAGTGGCGGCAACGGAGCACGACGAACAAACTGGGCTCTTGACCACGGTGGACGGAGTTCAACGAATAATGAATGGGTGAACGCACAAGAGTGAAGGCACGATGAATGACAGGATGAAGACAATAAAGAGGAATGCAGAAGAAAAGAAAGTAAATCTGGCGGTGGCTGCAACGGAGCACGACGAACAGGACTGGGCTCTTGATCACGGGACGGAGTTCGACGAATAATTAATGGCTGAATGCACAAGAGTGAAGGCACGATGAATCAGAGGATGAAGAGAGTAAAGAGGAATGCAGACGAAGGAAAGGTCTGAAATGAGTGGCGCGAATTTGAAATTTTTTTTTATAACAGTGCGGTCTAGAAGTGTTATATTCTAGACCGCACTAAGTTGGTGCGGTTAACAATTGTCTATTTAATTACAAAAATAGTACCGGTCATTTTTTTAAACCTTATTTTTCACGTGCGGTTTAGAAAGGACGGTTTAAATCAACATTTTTTTACTAGTGAATTAACCACGATTTATTTAAAATCAAATCATTTTATTTAAAATATTGATATTTATAATCTAATAAAAGTCCAAGTCATATTACCCTTTGAGAGATAAAAATCAATATAAAGACAAAATTAAGTATTAAAGCTTGTATTATATTTTCTAAGGATTTATGTGCCAATTTGAGTTAATTGTTTGCTAGTGATTAAACAAGACCATTCATATGCCTACACACACACACCCCCTCATGCAAAAATACTTTATTTGTGTAGCTAGTCTGTTTTAATAAGAGGTAATTTAAAATCAGAATCTCTAGCTTCCTCTAGCCTAATCGCTGGTCCATTTGGACCCTTCAGTCTTTCATCACACCAAATGAGGAAATGAAAGCTCGCTATTTAATACCACAGCCTAGCACTTATTTGTCGATGGGATATTCATATGCATCTATAGCTCCAACCAAAATCATCACTACAGATTTTTTTTTTTTGATTATATCTTATTGAAATGAATTTATATTATTATATAGGGAAAGTCCTATTAAAAAACGATTTAATTACTCAAATTATAATTTAGGTCATTAAATTTAACAAACCATATATTATGTTATGTGTCGCAAATAAGAATTTAAAAATTAGATCAATTTACATCAATGCCCTTCAGTTATTACAAAAGCAAAATTGAAGACAAAACCCTATTTTTTTTTAGCGCTATTTAGGAGGCATTAGGGTAGGAAATTCATAGGAGAAGTCTAGAAAGTCAGAAAGGTAAAAACCAGATGCAACTTAAAATAAGATTACAAACTTGGATTAATAGAAACTAAATAAATAGCATATATAGCCTAATAGTAACCAGAATGCTAACGTAAACAAGAATTGCCCACTCCGAGGTGAAAAAAGGCATCCAACCGATTCAAAAACATCGAAACAATCAAAATTGATCAAATTCCAGTTCACCGATCTCAAAATATTTCAAAATGGAAGCTTCGGGTATACAAATCATTGATAAGAAAATACATTCTTGAAGTCAGCAGCTTTTCTTTGGACAATAGGTTAGGGGTATTTTGGTAAAATACCTATCATTCATATGTCCCAAAGTTAGTCATAGACCCAATTTAAGATTTGTTGAATTTCCAACCAGATATAAGATTTTTCTATTTCTGATTGGTTTACATGGAATTTTCCCAAAGGAAACTAATTTTAGGAGAGTAAATAAACTAATTAGATTAATCATTCGTAATAAATGTGTGTTAATTGGTTTCACTAATTTACCCCCTATTTAATTATATGATTGGAATTACTCATTGATCGAAAACTTCTTAATATGAACAATCAATAGGATACTTTAGAAAAAAAAAATTACGGTATGCCTTAAGAAATATCCTTACGTCAAGAATTTTAACTATATATGCTATTATTCAGTTTCTATCGATGAACTATATAACTATTTATT
>QFDD01010086.1:0-11309 GCA_006871305.1 Vachellia collinsii
ACCCTGACCATCAAAGATGACTATCGACTACGACAAGGCTCACTATTTACTTTCCTCCAAAACCCCCCTCCCCGGCGCTGGTGCTTTTCTTTAAGAGGCGAGAAGTGGCACTCTTTAGCCATAGCCAGCCATGGACATGGACATGGAGGATGCAACTCCAGTTATCGTCATTAAGATCGCCACCCAGGTCTCTCACTCACGCTCTGTTGAATCTATCTCTGCTTTGTTCTTCATTTGTCTCTCCTTTGATTCCTTCCTTCCATTATATAGTGTTTGGTCTTGATTGATTTGTTCGTTTGTAGGACGGGCGGAAGCATTTTTTCCGAATGAAACGCCAAAGTAAACTGATTAAGCTGCTGTTGGTTTTCTGTGAGCGCCAGGAGGTCAGCTACAGATCCATGCGCTTTTTATATCGTGGCAAGCGCATCAAGGTCAATAGTACGCCAGACCTTGTAAGTCTTGTTCTGTGTATTCTTCCTCTTGATGCTTTTCTTTACCATAATTCCATGGTTTCTGGCATTAGTGAGAGAGAGAGAGAGAGTGGAGGAAGCTTGTGCCTTTTGAAACTATTGCTTCCATCTCCACGTTTCCATGGCTTCTGGGACACATAAATTCACCGATTCATCATTATCTTTGTCTTGAACTGTGTTGTAAAATCTCTAGCTAGATATTATAGACTGACTTGACAGCTTACTTTTTAGCTGAAAATGGAAGACGGAGATGAAATTGACGCCATGACGGACCAAGATGGAGGTGGCTGCAGCTACCGCTGAGCTTTATTGCTTCCGGAATTACGCTCCCCTTGAACACACTGGTTTGGTTTGGTTTCCTTGATTTCCGTTCTCTCACTTTTTGTGACATTGTAATTTTAAATTTAAAAGAAGGAAGATGCGATTTTAGCATAGTTTGTGATTGGGTTCAGTTTAAACTGCATTGTGCTTAGATTAGAACATGGTATCTACGAGGCCATGAAATATTTGGGGAAGCTTGATCTGGAACATTGTATCTTCGACATGTTAACGTTATCGTCGTGTAACTACCAATTAGCGAACTATCTGTCTATTTAGCATTTACAGCCAAAATAGAGGTATAATGCATTTCTTAATTTTGTTTTTTGGCCATTTTTTTATCTAAACTTTAAATTCGAAGTATATTAGAATTTTGAGAGATGATTATAATTTTTATATATTTACCTAGCACTATTGTAAATGCCGTTTGCAGCTTCTATTGATAATTTAAATGGGCCACCTTTGAAAACGGTTTTCAAATGGTATATTGGGTCTGTTTTGAAAACTGTTACAAGAATAATTTTTGTCCATAATATAATTTAAAAAATAAAAATTTATTTGAATAGACATTATAAAAATGTTTTTAATGAAAAATAATTTAAAAGAAAATAAATCTTATTAAATAATATATATTTTAGTTTATATCATGATAAAAGTAGGGAAAAAAATAGAATATTTTAAGTTGCGATTTAACCGACTTTGAGTATTTCAGATCGTGATTTAAAATTTTTATGTTTAGGTCGTAATCTGAAGTATCTCAGGTTGCAATTCGAAATATTAATATCACGATTTGTAATTTTAAGATTGAGGATTTAAAATGTATTCTGGATAGAAGGAATTTTTTCTTTCTTATTTTTAGAGTGCATTATGGTTCTAGAATGCATTTTGTTGGAAGTTTCTTCCAAACACATTACCCACAAAATACATTCATCCCCTTAGAATGCATTATTAACCTTTCAAATAGATTGTCAAACACAAGCTGTATTACTCTTGAAGATGGATGTTAGGTTATCGGGTTTTTTTCCCTTAATTTAATTCTTTAACCTTTTATTTATGCCTTTTGTGAGAACACTCATATTTGAATATCTTGAAATGCTAAAATATTTAAAATAATTTCGAAACAAATTTAAATTAAAGCATTAAATTAAAATGAAAGACAAACATGAAATCCATTGAAAGTTGTTGATCAAACTAAAATTTAAAGTTTTTATTTTGATATAAAAACTAATTGAGAGGTTTGATTTGATGCCAAATGCATTCTTTCACTTTGAGGTCTAAATATCACACAAGTAAGTTGTGTCTTCCGATAAATGTCTAAGAAGCCCATTTATCCATTAAATATGTTAAATCTTAATAACTGTTATATTTAAAATTGGAAGTATTTCTCAAGCAGCTTTTGCTTTTCTTTTTTAGATAAATAAAAAATAATATAAACTTAGCTTGAGAAATTTTCACTCAGCAATAATATTATTCTGAAATTTTTTAGGATGAAGATTAGTTAAAAAGTATTAAAATAAAGTAATGTTACTTTTATCATTAAAATATTAACTATTAATGTTAATTTTTTAACATAATATAATAATTTTGTTACTTTTTAAAATTTTCTGAACAATGTTGGAATCACATAAAACTTTTGAAATAATATTACTTTTAAGCTAAAATTTTTATGCAAATTTGTAACTTAAATCATGTTTCTATCGGAATTGGTATTTATTACTGCCTCTGAAAATTTTAAGAAAACTAAGAAAGCAGAATAAATTGTTTAAATATATTTATTTATGTAAAAAAAATAAATTTAAATATTTTAAAATGAGTTATTTAATATTTTTAGTTTAATGAAAAAGTGAAAAGTCAAGTAACGCAGGAGGAGAAGAAGGAGGTAGTACAAGGGATCTTCCGAACTAAATACAAGGCAGAGTGTAATTAACTTCGTTTGTTTCGGCTAAACATGCCATCCGGAGCTGTTGGTACCAGTTTTCTTATCTGGCGTCGACTCGCACCTCCTTCGTTCCTAGTACCATCTGCAAATAGAAACTTGAAATCGGAAAAACCCTAGAAATTGTAGATTTCAATTCAAGGAATCTGCGTGTGCTCAAAATGGTGAAGAAGCGGGTCCCCGACTGGCTGAACAGTTCTCTCTGGTCCTCTGCTCCTTCCCCTGACGACCACCGTGATCTCCGCCACTCCGCCATCACATCCACCAACACCTACGCCGATGAGGAGCGACAGCGCTCCGCGGTGGACCCACCTTTACCTGCACCTTCTCCGCCTTCACCTCCCGTCAGAGAAGATCCTCCACAAGCCCAGATAATCGAAGATTCGAGAACCAATCATGTGGCAAACGATCACAACGGCACTTCTTCTACTCCTTCAACAGATGACATCTCTCGCCAAGCTCAATTGCTGGCCGAGGTTTACTCTCTTCTTTATCTTCTCGAGCTCCAAGTTTTCCCCCAATTAACAAAACGAACTCTTGATTACTGAATCTGTGACGCTTGTTCTTTTTCATTTTCGTGCTTTCTTCACTTCTCTACTGGTTAGCTATCGAGAAAGGTGATAGATGTGAGGGAGCTGCGGAGAATTGCATGTCAAGGTATACCCGATGGTGCTGGGATACGTTCTACCGTATGGAAGGTAAAATGCTCGGCTATGTGTTAAAATTTTTTATGTCTTTCTTTTGTGTTAGAAATGATAATCTTAAGTTAGTTTTTGGGGCCGCAGATAAATGATATTTGTTGGAATCCTATTTGACGTGCTTGTGGCTAGGGGTTTAGTTTGGGTGCTTTTACTTGGTCTAAATGGTTGTGTTTTCCACATCCATAATAAACAAGAGCTGATAAGCGAAATTGGATAGCACTATATCAATTGATGCGTGTGGACACGTGCAGCTTTTGCTTGGATATCTTCCACCGGATCGAAGCCATTGGTCATCTGAATTAGCTAAGAAGAGGTCTCAATATAAGCATTTCAAAGAGGATATGCTGATGAATCCTGTAAGTTATGATCAACATGTTTTTCATATAATCTTCTTCGAGACAACTTATAAATAGTTTGGGCAATCAGCTGGAAAAATGAAATTTGTTGTGGAAAACCGGTCTTTTTATCCACGTTATTAGCGGCACCTTGATAGCAGCTTACCCTTCAGTTGAAACAGATAAGGGCGATGCTTGATGTTTCCCTAGATTAATGGTAGTGTTAACAATCGAAAAACTTTTATGTTTAAACTAGCACTGTGGAGTTGTATTAGAGTAACTTGTTGCACCATAATTATCAGAGTTTTCATCTGATTTTCTATTTGATAAAATTCTGATTTAATTTTAATTGGTGGTTACTGTGCTTTTTACTTAATGGAGTGGATGACTACACCTGCTCAAGACTTCAAATGCCACTAAATGTATTAAAATAATGAATCTTGGTTTATTAATTATAACGTGAAAAATATATTATTTTCTTCATCTGTTTGGCTCTCTGAACGTTTCTGTGGCTAGTTAGTCAGAAATTACAAGGAGGATGTACAGCTCTACAAGTGACACTTCTGATGCAAAATGTGGGAGTCGAGGCTTGCTCTCTAGATCTGAAGTCACTCACGAGGAGCATCCCTTGAGTCTTGGAAAGACTAGCATATGGAATCAGTTCTTCCAGGTGGTCTATGACATGCTGTGTTAGAGTTTATTTGGATGAAAACTAAATTATGATGTGGTATATATGTGTTATGCGTGTGCCTTGTATATATTAATAATGGTGTTTCTTCTGCCTTACGATAATTAGCTAGTTAGCTTTATGAAACTTGTTGCACCAACTATGATGCTATTGTGAAAATTTTAATCTTGTGTGAACATATTTATCCTTTACTTCATAAAAACCCTATGATTGATTCTTTTGCGTGTGAAGGTGGTCAGATACCTTATATTGTGGTGTTAAATTGTCCTCTTTGCGTTTGGTAGGACACAGAGATAATAGAGCAAATTGATCGAGATGTAAAGCGCACTCATCCAGATATGAATTTTTTTTCTGGCGACTCACAGTTTGCAAAATCAAATCAGGTTCTCCCATTCATCTCTCTTGAAATTTACAGAAATCCACATTCATGTCTTTTCTTTTTTCAGCAAAAATCCTTTTTATTGAAACATTTTCTTGTCGGGGGTATTTTCAGGAGGCTTTGAAGAACATATTAATTATTTTCGCAAAGTTAAACCCAGGTGTAAGATATGTTCAAGGGATGAATGAGATATTGGCTCCTCTATTTTATGTGTTTAAAAATGATTCTGATGAAGAAAATACAGTAAGTTCATCCTTCTCCAAATCTCAGTAGATTTTTTTTCTCTTAAATTAATTTTCTTATTACTAGATAAGCTTTTGTCTTTACAGTCCATTCTCACATTCCTTATCCATGTCTAAGTTTCATTCTGTTTCAGTCAATATGGTTTTACATCTCAATTTTGTTTGGTGTTAGCCATCTCTAATTTTTGCTGGCTAAAGCTTGCAAAGATGTGGGTTATGTTCTATTTTGTGCTTATTAATTCATTAATCATATTAACTGTCCCCTACTCCAACATATTCAGGGCTTTGTTGAAGCAGACACATTTTTTTGTTTTGTGGAGCTATTAAGTGGGTTCCGAGATAATTTTTGTCAACAACTTGACAACAGTGTTGTGGGAATCCGTTCCACTATTGCTCGATTGTCACAGCTTTTGAGACAACATGATGAAGAGCTGTGGCGTCATCTTGAGATTACAACCAAAGTAAGGATCTAAGTATAACTTCCATCGCTTTAGAACATTTTTCCCACAACTTTCCAGCTTAGTAAAGGGCAGGAATCATTTGGGTTAGGCAACTGTTTGATTGTCTAGGCAGCACTTTGTTGTGCTGGTTATTGAACAATTCATGCATATGATGCAATATCTACTGTATGCATCTACAGTATTTTGTCAGGGATTGGCTGGGTTGCCATTGAAAATTTTTACTCTTCTAATGAAGGCTTTATTGCGCATCAAAATTATGAACCCATAGATTCATAGCTCTAAGCGTGAAAGTTACTGCCTGGGACCTTTTTTTCCCACATATAATTGAGTGTATGATTTGTTCTTGTATATGGTTATAAATCTACCAAAGGATCAAAATGGTTTTCAGAGATAATGTGGCGGAAAATACTGTAAGCATACCTTAAAGTTGTTATATTCATGTGTCTGTTCAAAATGGATTGTTAGAACTAATGCAACAAAATCATCAGTTTGAGAGTGGAAAAAGGGTGAGGAGAGGAAGATTATGCTCAGAATTTGTCAATCACTAAATCTGGTTGGCACCTGGATTTAAGATTTTAGTCTACTTTTGTTGTTGGATGTGTTTCAATGGATTTTTCCTCCTCTCTCCAATAACAATCAATAACAAATAAACATAAAAAGTATGATTTGTGGCCGCATATTTGTTGTAGCAGTGTAGGTTCTTTTTTTGGCTTTGGCTGCTGCTTTGTTTGTCAGAGAAGCCTTATTTTTCTGGTATCAATTGTCAGGTCAATCCCCAATTCTATGCGTTTAGGTGGATTACTCTCCTCTTGACTCAGGAATTCAATTTTGCTGACTGCCTTTTCATTTGGGACACTCTTCTAAGTGATCCAGAAGGTCCACAGGTATGATGACCTTCGTATTTACCTACCCTGGCATTAAAAAGTGTTTGAAGCTGAAAAGATACGTATTCATGAATAGCGAATAATAAAGCAAAGCTGAAGTTTAGTCATGCTGGATTGGTCACATTTATAGGACATAATGAAGTTCCAACTTCTAATATCTCTGGTTTGAAATGGTAGGGAATTTTTTTTCTTGACCATGGGAAAGTGTTAGGGTCTTAATGCTCAAGTTTTTATGCTTTTGGTCACTCACATCTGAAATTGCTGCTGCTTTATGAAATTTGTTTGTAGAACTGACGATGGTAGATCAGTTGGGTTGATGAGTATGTATAATTTGGTAGGGGAACTAACTATCCTAATACTGTGTAGGAAACTCTGTTACGGATATGCTGTGCAATGCTAATTCTTGTTCGGAGACGCCTTCTAGCGGGTGATTTCACGTCCAATCTGAAGTTGCTGCAAAATTATCCGTCTACGAACATAAGCCATTTGCTCTATGTTGCCAATAAGTTGCGGGTACAAGGAGTCTAATAGTGTCAACCCCTGATTTTTGCATTTCGGTTTTAAATCTGCATTCTAGTGTTTTCAAGTTCAATGGTTGTAAATCACTCTGTAAATGCTGGTTCAGAGTAGCGACTGGTGTCTTTTATATATTTTTTTTCTTTGAATTTAATTTTATGAGATCTTGTTGAAGTACGCCTTTATTCACTGCTATCACTCCTAAAAGAGAGATTGGTGTTGAGGCCTCGGATTAAAGACTATGTTGATGTTCTATACTACCTTGTTGAAGTACCGCCCTTTTCGAGTTGCTCGGTTATATTTGTCAGTTTTTAGCTTTGTTCTATACTTGCTCGTGTGCTCTCCTCGTTACTCTTGCATGGTGTGGTATGCAAAAAACTTGAATTTGCATGCAAGCAGTTTTACACCCGGTTCTAATATATACTAAGAAATGTTGTTTCCTTGGTGACACCCTTGATGTGTGAGCTCAGAATCAAGCTGACTCTTTCAAATGCACGCTGCCTTGGGAATAAGTACGGTCGCGCTTTTCACATCCCTTGTCAGTCTACAATTTTGTGGGGTCAAAAGAGATCGATGGACCAAGTCGAGGGAACTGGTATTCTGCTCTGCAGCGACCCCTCCTCTGTTCGATTGTGATCACGGTATCAGAGACAAGGCTGCTCTTGGCTATTTATAACCTCAAGATTGATTATGCTTGCTTGGCCTGTCAACTAAGAATTGATTTGCCCAATTCACCATAGCCAACAGCAAACACGAGGGCTAAGCAAGCATGAAGGAGGGCGAATAGGCCAATACTATTTAGCTGATTCAAATTGATACAGAAGATCAAATAAAAAAGAGCAGCAAAACAAAAAAACCATTCACCGTCCTCTAATTTCTATTTTGCTCGCACCCTCTCTCTCCATAAAGTTTGATCGGCGAAGTTCCCAGTTGCCCACACAAACCCAAGTTTGCAAGTAATGGACAACTTTTCTTTACGTAAATGCATAACTTTCCCCTTCGACAGAGTTGCATCGTCATTCTTCGTGCTAGTTCTGCCTCCAAAAGCTCGATATTTCTCCTTGTTCCTCTGAAAGAATGTTGCCATATTGATGTATAAAATTTTTAATTTCACGAAAGCTTAAATGCTTAATCATATTTGAAGCTATCCAAATCAACCCAAATTGAAAGTTCCATATTGCATACAAACCTGCATTATGACATCATGTGCTGTTCGATAGGATTCAGAGTGAATGCGATGAAATGTGAAATTTTCTAGTTCAAATTGTATCACCAATCCGACCTTAGCTCAGTTGGTAGAGCGGAGGACTGTAGTAGGAGTAATCCAGCAGATAATCCTTAGGTCGCTGGTTCGAATCCGGCAGGTCGGATACTTTTTCAATGGATCCTCATTCTTTTCTAATTTTCCCATTCATTTTGCGCAAAACTTCCCTTGCACTCTACGAACGTAAGTGGATTTCCTACTCCTCAGACTTGTGTCGCTGATCGTGCTCCCCATCCCGTCGCAGGATCTGATCGCCGATTGCAGTTTGTAAATGGATGCCTGGAATTTACTGCCGATGAACTCGTGGGAACAACAACGCACCGTTTCGACATAAAAGATTCTGCGGATTTCTTTGCTTCGACACGTGGTTCCAAGGAGATTGTTCGATTGAGCGTACGACTGTGATGGGCTGAGCCAGCACGCTTCTGAGGCGTTGGGAATCCGTATTCGCAAGACCCCCTGAACATAGCTTCATTCATTGACGCATCGAAGATACCAAACTTCTTAGCTTATCGAATCTCGTCCTCTCGCACATGGTATCAGCCTTTTCCTTTTCTGAATTCCGATTTGTAATCATGTTAGAGTTGGCCACTGTCTATGTTAGCCGCAATCATGTTATACTTTGTTCACTTTGCTAGTGCTTGATCCTTTCTGTCGTATATGGACGATTTTTCAGGCTAGCACATTACGGTTATACTTGACCTGCATAAGGAACACCCTCGAGGCTGCATTGTGCTTGCAGGTACGCATTGTTGTGGAATTCGTGAATTTGCAGTGGGATAATACTCAAGACTATATTTTTGGGTATTGTCTCAAAAGGAGGCAATTTTGTGCTGATGATTGCTGTGGAGAGGTTTATACCAGCATTGGCGTCATTGATCCTTCTATTATGTCCTCGAATTCAGCTTCTCGTGGTTCAAATTATGTCCTCGAATTGTTACCCTAGCCCCTGCAAAACTATCTATATCACGCTATATATTCTTACAGATCGTATGACAAGTTTTTTATGTCTTCATACTGGTTGCAGAACTTTCCATGTCAAGAGGTTGAAAGGCATAACAAGCCAGAGGTTGAGCTAAAGTATGCCCTCAGTCACTAAAGTGATTTCTTCTGTAGATGACATTGATACTAAGTAAAGAAACAACAAAGCTAACTTAGTTTCGATTTCTAAGTACTAGAGTTTACCAATGCATGATATTCTGTTACAGCCAGCGAAGCAATATTTTCCTGCGTTAAAATGTTAATTCTTTCTTCATTTATTTGCAGGACCAGCCCAGAACTGTTGCTAAATCCTGTAAGGTCCATCTTTTTTCAAATTAATATTACTTTTTTTTGGGGGAAAATTACACCAAAATCAGATCCAGTAAAATAATCACTTGGCTTATATGCTCCATTTCCTCCTTTTGAGTTTCTATGTGCTCTAAAATTTGCCGCATGGAATGGCACGTGGTTAAAATTCCTGTATGGAGGACTTATATGGCAGTTAAATCCTGAAATTCTTAGAAGATACTCTATCTGTTCTCTGCATGTCACTAAGATTTAGTCAAGTAAGAAGACAGGGTGCAGGGTTGTCTAAGTATAAACTACTTACATTTGTCTTGGCCTTATGTGGAGTTTGTGTGGGTTAAGGTCTTTTATGTTAAGACTGAGAATTTTTTCCTTTACCTGCTATGCGTTGTCTAGAGTTAGGTTAAAGTATGAAAAATACATCTTCCACTTGTTGGTTTGCCTTTGCATTTGTGGACCTCGTTCTAAACAAACTCTTACATGTAAGATGGGAAAGATCATACAAGTTCTGTGACGCAAAAGAGAGTGGGATCCATTGATCAGTGGATATAGCTATTCTATTCTGACGTCTTAGCTACTTTGTTCAGCTTAAACATGTTTGGCAATGGCATTGTGGTTTGTGGACCAAGCTGCCTCTTGTTGGTTGCCATCAGTTATCAAATCGGACTTTTTTAATCTTTTTTCTATACCCTTTCTAAATGATATTCGGTTAACTAATATCTTTATTCATCACTTCTGCGTATGAAATGTCTACAATGGTTACAGGTTTTGATCTGTCGAAATGAAGCTGAAAAATGCTTAATAGAAGCATCTATTAATTCACTGCGGATAAGTCTCAAGGTAAAATTTGATATTATCAATTCATTTGAGCTGATTTTTAGTGAAGTTTCTGCTAATAATGGTGAGTGTTGGCTGCAAATAGTGGAACGGTTGAAATGTCTAGAAAGAGTTTAAAAGTACAACATATATACCTTTCAAATAGGGCACTGGCCAAATATTGAAAGTTGAGAGACCAATTTTTTTTTTTTCATTTAGAGACATCAGTAGGCCCAAATGATGATGAATTCAGTCTAATTGCTAAATGAATAAAATAGGACCAAGTGTTGCAAGTCCAAATTATTCTGAAGGACGTAACACTGACCTTTATTGGACTAATTTGATGAGGCTATAGATTTTTATTAATTGAAGTTCAAAACTATGAGATCGCATTGTTTGGAGGCAAGCTTTCTTCTTACTAGCCTGAGATTAGAGTGTCTTGGATGGATTTTGATCAATTTAGTTTCAGATTGTCAAGTCATCTCTAACTTGATTTCAGTTGACTTGTGACACTCCAGAAGGCAGTAAATTCTACTCACTATTCAATTTTCTGTGTTGATTAACTAACAATATGTCCAAAGCTTTAGTTGTTGATAGAGCACAATGGCGTCATGTGATCTTGTATCTAACCCCACCTCATGCAATAGGGTTTGTTGTTGGTTAACTTACACCCTTTTGAATGAAATAATCTCTTTTTACCATGACACATGCATGCACCCTCTCTAAAATTGACTGCAATTTGTCCTCACTTTTTAAATATAATTTCCCTTCATCTTGTGTAGGTTAAGCAGGCTGATGAACTTGAAAATATTCTGACCAAGAAGTTTCTTAGATTTTTGTCTATGAGAGCCGAGGCCTTCCAAGTATTGAGGAGAAAGCCAGTTCAGGTTTGTATCTATTGATCGATTAGACATAGACTTGTCACCCTGATGGTGCCTGGTAATTATTTTTCTGAGCAATTACTATGTATGTACTATGTAGTAGATAATGTTTTGACTTTGCTGATGATGGA
>QFDD01010089.1:0-10196 GCA_006871305.1 Vachellia collinsii
AAAGCAAAAGCGCGGTGGCTGAGAACTTTGAAAATTATTATTTATTATTGATTAATGGAGCTTCGTAGAAGGGAAAAGTCCAAAAGGCAGGAAAATCGAAGACCAGTCAAGATAAGGGAACCCGGGGGGGAGCAAGCACACCCCCAATATATATATATATATAAGCTCTCCAAGGTTCATGCTATACTCATCCTGCTTCTTCTGCTTCTTCTTGTTCAGTTGATTATTGACTTACTGTAACAGCTCTCTATCTCGATTCTAAGAAATGGCGAAAGTTGGAAAGATCTTTCTCGGATCACAAGGCCTGAAGGTATCCGCCCAGGGACTCGGGTGCATGGGCATGTCCGGTTACTACGGCGCTCCGAAACCCGAACCCGAAATGATTACTTTAATCCAACACGCAGTCCGAAGCGGCGTCACACTTCTCGACACTTCCGACGTCTACGGCCCACACACCAACGAGATCCTCATCGGAAAGGTACGCTTCCCACACGAACTCCCCTTCGCTTTTGTTCAATCTTCATGCTTGATTGCCTCGATTTTACGATTTGATTGGTTATACATGTGAATTGACTTGGATTTGGATCGGGACAGGCTTTGAAGGGAGGCGTGAGGGAGAAGGTTGAATTGGCGACCAAATTCGGAATCAGCATAACAGATGGGAATTGGGAGTTCAGTGGCAATCCTGCATATGTGAGAGCCGCCTGTGAGGCTAGCTTGAAGAGACTCGACGTCGATTGCATCGATCTCTACTACCAGCATCGTATTGATACTCGTGTGCCAATTGAAGTCACGGTTTGTTTGCCTTCCCTTTCTTTAGTCCTTACATTTCTTCGTTTTTATCATCCGGTTTTTCAACTCATGCTGGAAGCTGCAAACTCGGTTAATCTCTGGAGGTTACTGCTTTCTGCGTTTTTAATTTACAAAAATGTGTCAACTCTGCTTTTAAACACGCGTCATTGGTAAATTTCGTTCAACTTGTGAGATGACTTTGAGTTTGCTGTTTAAATTTTTATATTACAAAAACGTATGAATCCTCTCTTAAACTTGTGCTGCCAGCTCCAAACTCTTACTCACCGAGTTTACAGATTTTACGATTTTCCTTACAAAATCACATGAACTTACTCTTAAATTTGTGCTAATATTTTAGATTTATTATGATCAGTGACTTTATATATGAACTTCTTAGATTTTTTTTTTTTGTGTGGTTAGACACGGTAAACTTAAAATGTTGATGGATTTAATTTCGATTATTTAAATTTTAATAATATATTTAAATCAAATTATTGTCATTTTTAGATTTTAATTAATTAATTGTACACTTTTCAGCTGTTAGAGAAAGGAATTGATGTTCTTTAAGTTTTTGATTTTGTTAAACTGTTAGAACATCTGCTTATGATCGATAAATGCTAACTTATTTCCATATTATTGATGAGAAGATTGGGGAGCTTAAGAAACTTGTTGAGGAAGGAAAAATAAAGTACATTGGATTGTCTGAGGCCTCAGCCTCAACAATTAGAAGAGCACATGCTGTTCATCCCATATCAGCCGTGCAAGTGGAGTGGTCCTTATGGACAAGAGATGTTGAGGAAGAAATTATCCCAACCTGCAGGTGAGATTTAAACGAAGGAAAATTTTTTTTATTTATAATATCTGCTCTTTCTCCATGTTGCAAGTTGCAACTCTTGACTAAACTGCAAAAAGTGTTTATCTTAATGACTTCTGCATTGTGTCTGTTATATTCTCAGGGAACTTGGCATTGGGATTGTTGCCTATAGTCCTCTTGGACGAGGTTTCTTCTCATCAGGAACCAAGTTAGTTGACAGCATGGCACAGGATGACTTTCGGAAGGTTTGTGTTAATTCATGCTATTACAAATTTTAATGGTGAAATATAGCTGGTTGTGACATCCTAATGGTAAATTATTTCAAGGCCTTAGAATGTGAGAGTAAACCAATGACTGCTGAATCTGATCTTATTTTGTCCTCCAATATTTCAGTTGTAGTTTCAGAAGAATGAACCATAACTACTGACAATACATACAAACAGGGATTCGGTCTGGAATTATTGAGAAAAAGATATGGTTAGAGCCATTGCTCTGTACCATAAGTGATTCTTGTTATATCTACTTTTCATGCTTTAGAGTAGCATTCTTGTCTATGAGAGTGAAAAACTTATTATGTTATGCTATTTAATACATGTAATCTCATATAGCATGCTGCGAGTCCATGACTGTCTTAGCCTTGGTTGATGATGCATCACGATTTATGATTTAGTGGTCCTGCCTGACACTTTGTCTTTTATCCACAATTGTGAAGTTCATTATTGGTCGTTTGATATCTAGATATGATCTCACCAGTGTGTATCTATTTTACCTTATTGCAGTACCTGCCTAGGTTCCAGCCAGAAAACCTGGAGCACAACAAGACTATATTTGAGAGAGTTAATGAAATGGCCACAAGAAAGGGATGCACTCCAGCCCAGCTAGCATTGGCCTGGGTTCACCACCAGGGAAATGACGTGTGCCCCATCCCCGGAACCACCAAAATCGAGAACTTGAATCAGAATATCGGTGCCTTGTCGGTGAAGCTAACACCGGAAGAAATGGCCCAGCTGGAGTCTTTTGCTGCTGCTGATGCTGTCAAGGGTGATAGATATGGGAGTGTAGCAGCTACATGGAAGGACTCTGAGACTCCCCCACTTTCTTCTTGGAAAGCTGCTTAAGGAAGGACACTATACTATGCACATTAATTACTTGATGCTGCATGCAACCTCGAGCAAACTGTTTTGCACCTGGGGCACTCCTTGCTTTAGGACTATGGTTATGTGTGTTTTTGAGAGTTTGAAATTTTATGACAGGTTACTCCATATTTGTATGTTTATGTTTAAATAAGCCGAGCCACCAGACTTATTTGGCTCGTTTTTGTGCTTTGTGGTGTTTGTGTTTCTTGATAAATTAATAACAGAGTTTGAATGTTTTTATTTCTTTTTTCTTTTTTTTTTAATAAAATTGGGATTACATGGATGTAATGCCCAAATTTCCGTCTTTCCCAAAGGGAAAGAAAGATAAATGAATCGTCGCTAAAATTTTTAAAAAACTTTAGAAACCTAAAAATAAAGTGATCTACCGAAAGCAGATAAGATTTAAAAGTCGATTATATATAGAGAATGTGTTATGCACCCCATGACACCAATTTATGAAAAAGGTTATCCTATGTTCATTATTAAAAATAACATGGACTTTAAAAATATTTTAATCACCCAAAATAATATGATAGAAAAATGAAAAAAAATAAAGGAGAAAGAGAAGGAAAAAAAACCAAAGAAGAAAAAAAAGTACTAAGATGAACTACAATAAAAAAACGAAAAGAACAAAAGAAAAGAAAAGATAAATAAAAACGAAAGTAAATTAAATTCAACCTAGATAAATATAAAATAAAATAAAAAATGAAAGAGGAAGGATGAGAAAAATATGTTTATAAGGTTGGACTTGACTTAAGATGAAACTTATAGCTTACGTACCTTTTAGAGAGATCAAAACACACATAATTTAGAGGTAAAAATACGTGTCACTTAATTGGTTTTTTTAAGAAAATATTTTATTTAATTCACCAAAAAAAAAAGGTATTTGTCAAGTGGTTGGTATTTTTTATTTTAAAAGAAATCTCTTATTGTTTATTTCTTGAAAGGAAAAAGGAATTTTTTAAAACAAAAACTTTAGATTATATTTTCTGAGGAGGTTCTTACAGCCTCACATGGAAGTACAATTGGTGTTGTTTGAGAAGTTTCTGAAAACCTCACACAGCGTAAAACTACTTCAAAAAGTTTTCCTTTTACTCTTTCTGAAAAGACGTTCCCTTATTTTTATTTAAAGAAAACAATGAAATTAACTCGTGTTTGCAGAATAATATGTGATTAATATGTTATTTTCATTTTTCTTTAAATAAAAATATGGGAACGTCTTTTCAGAAAGAGTAAAAGGAAAACTTTTTGAAGTAATTTTGCATGGTGTAAGGTTTTCAGAACCTCCTCAGTCAAAACCGATTATACTTCCATGTGAAGTTATAAGAACTTCCTCAAAAAATATGATCTAAAGTTTTTGTTTTGAGAAATTCTTTTTTCCCTTCAAGAAATAAACAATAAGAGATTTCTTTTAAAATAAAAAAAATACCAACCAATTGAAAAATACTTTTTTTTTGGTGAATTAAATAATATATTTTCTTAAAAACACCAACCAAGTGACATTCATTTTTACTCCCAAACTATATGGGTTTTGATTCCTCTAAAGGGTACGTAGACCTTAGATTTTCATCATAGGTCAAGTTCCAATTTATAAATATTTTTTTCACTTCTTCTTCTTCTTCTTTCATTTTTTTATTTCATTTTATATTTTTCTAGTTGAATTTAATTGACTTTCATTTTTCGTTTTTATTTTTCTTTTCTTTTGTTTTTTTTCGTTTTTTTAGAAAGAATTGGGGAAAAATCCCTTATTGTAAAATGGGACTTCCCACACATATACAACAGAGCTTCCATAAAATGGAACTAAGTTTGCATATGTGTATCTGAATTTCCACTTATGCAGTTGAACTTTTACATCTGTAATTGAGCAAATCCTATTTTGTAATTAATCTCCCAATGGAAATTTTCCCCAATTTTTCCTTTTTTTTTTATTGTAGTTCACCTTGGTACTTTTTTTTTTCTCTGGCTTTTTTCCCTTCTCTTTCTCCTTTATTTTTTTCATGTTATTTTTCATCTTTCTATTATATTATTTTGGGTAATTAAAATATTTTAAAAATCCATATTATTGTAATGATGAACTCAGAGTAAACGTTTTCATGAACAGGTGTTATGAGATATCTAATATCTTTCCCATACACAATCTAATTTTCTTAGATCATTTTATTTTTGGGTTTCCAAAATCCATTTAAAATTTTGGTGGTGACTCCTTTGTTTTTCTTCCTTTCATAGAAGACCGAAATTTGGGCATTACAATGGAAATGTTAGGCATCTTTGAAATGCATAAGGTACACGGTGATTTTTTTGCCAAATATACATATTTTTATATTAGAGATAATTATATTCAAGGGATCATTTGATTTGTTGAGTACAAAATGTGGGTGCTTTTTTCAGTAAAGAGTCAAACCTTGATTTATCACATAATAAAGGAGCAATTCCTTCCACTGGATTCAATTTCTGTTGGTAAAAATTATGATGATTGTTTTCACGGGGAATGAACCATTTGATCTGGTTTCAAGTTTCAACCAAAAAAAGTGATTGGGCCGACCATGAAAGGCTCCATAAAGTGACGCTATCGAATTCTTTCAACATAGAAAAAGCACAAGCAAGTTGATAATATTCCTTTTTTTTTTGGCATACGAACAAAATGATATTAAGAAAACAAGAGTTTTACATAGTATTAAGAAAACAGGAGTTTTACTTAGTATAATGGGTAATATGCGAATGGAATTGACATAGAACCCAAGAAAAGAAGATAAAGACACAACTTTGATAGACATAAGGGAAAAACCCAATAACATGTTCTTTTTTTTTTTTTACAAAATTTTTTTTAACAAGTTCATAATGAGAGATTCGGATAAGAAAACAACCAATCCAAAGCGATCTGGATGGGAGACATGAGATAACTAAATGTTCTAAAGATTCCTCAACATTCTATCATAATACTATTATATAATCACACCTAACCAATCCCAACTTTGATAACCTCTCCCTCATCTGTTAAAAGTGGGCCCATTGAACCGGAAAACCGAAAAAGTCAATCGTGGCGACTCTTGTTGATTACTCCAAGAGTGAAAAGTGTGACAGTGTTCCCTGTGGTGGTAGGTAGCTCACAGTTTCAAGCTTAACCAAATTTATAGTAGTAGACACTTGTACTCGATCCTGCTCCCTCTTCTCTCTCACTCACTGTAATAGCTCTCGTCTCGATTCTCAGAAATGGCGAGAGTGGGAAGGATCAAGCTCGGGTCACAAGGCTTGGAGGTTTCGGCCCAGGGACTCGGGTGCATGGGCATGTCCGCTTTCTATGGTGCTCCGAAACCCGAACCCGACATGATCGCCCTCATCCACCACGCCGTACAAAGCGGGGTCACATTTCTCGACACTTCCGACATCTACGGCCCACACACCAACGAAATCCTTCTCGGAAAGGTACGTTTCCCTTTCATTTTGTTGATTCTTCATGTTGTTCGCTCCGATTTGTATTTAATAGTTTGGTATGAATTCAATTTATTGGGTTAGGCATTGAAGGGTGGTGTGAGAGAGACAGTTGAATTGGCAACCAAATTCGGAGTCAGCTTTGCCGATGGGAAGAGAGAGATCCGTGGCGATCCTGCATATGTGAGAGCGGCTTGTGAGGCGAGCTTGAAGAGACTCGACGTCGATTGCATCGACCTCTATTACCAGCATCGTATTGATACTCGTGTGCCTATTGAAGTCACGGTTTGTTCGCTTTCTCTTTCTATCATACTTCGATTTTCCATTTGCGAGTTTGTTTCCCTTCATTCCAACCAAACAGCCACAATCTCAACACGTACAGTATGATATTTCTATTAGAGAAAGGAATCGATGTTCTTTAATTTTTGGAATTGTTAACTAGGTTGAAGTTTGAACATCTTTTCATGATTGATAAACGGTAACTTATTTCCATATTATTGATGATAAGGTTGGGGAGCTTAAAAAACTTGTTGAGGAAGGAAAAATAAAATACATTGGATTGTCTGAGGCCTCAGCCTCAACAATTAGAAGAGCACATGCTGTCCATCCTATAACAGCCGTGCAATTGGAATGGTCCTTATGGGCTAGAGATGTGGAGGAAGAAATTGTTCCAACCTGCAGGTGAGATTTAAAGTTTTAAACTGCTGAAAATTTTTTATTTATAATATCTTTTTTTTTTTTGCCAACTTTTTATTTATAATATCTATAGTTTCTCGTTGTTGAAACTCTTCACTAAACTGCAACTAAGTGTTATCTTCATGACTTTTGACTCAGGGAACTTGGCATTGGAATTGTTTCTTATAGTCCTCTTGGACGAGGATTCTTCTCATCAGGACCAAAGTTAATTGAAACCCTAACACATGATGACTTTCGGAAGGTCTGTCTCAATTCATGCTATTCCAAATATGAATGATGAACTATAGTTTCTTTTGTCATCCTAATGGTAAATTAATTATTTCAAGCCTTGGAATGTGAGGGTAAACAGTTATTTGTTGATTCTGATCTTTTTCTGCACTCCGATATTTCAGTTGTTGCTTTAAAAGAATGACCTATATTTAAAAGAAATTGTGTTTTCCCCCCCAAAAAAAAGGACTTAAAAGAAATTGATTAATAGTGTTCACAATTAATTTCTAAAGGAAAAATTATTAGAATCAGGGAGCTGTGCTGTTACCTATAGAAGAAAAAGAACAAACAAACAGCGAGGCCTTATTCCATTAGGTGGGGTTGGCTACATGGATCACTTGATGCCAAAGATTATAGGCCTAACTTGATTATGGCCTGTTCAGAGTATGGTTTAATAAGTTCTTATCTTTTTATGCTTAACTACTGACGGTAAATACAAACAGAGACTCGGTCTGGTTCATTCCTCTGGGTCAATGGGAGATGTTTAACATGTGCTGCAAATAACACACATGTTATTTTAATTCAAAATGTTAGGGATGGGAAAAAAAAACAATAGCATGTTGCTTTAACGATTTGTGTTTAGGTTCATCCTACAGGGTCCTTGTGAGATGTTTAGCATGTGCTGCAAATAACACATAATTTAAATTCAAAATGTTAGGGATGGATAAAGGTTATTAGCATATGTTCTCATCTAGAGACAAGATATGTTTATGAACTCACTTAAGTACTTTATATCTTCAATAAGGTATATTGCACTAATGTGCAACCATTATATCTATTATGATATTGTATGAAGTTATGGCTACAAAAGATAAAAGTGGAATATTTATTCTCAGAGCATGCTATGAGTCCAGTACTGTCTTAGCCGTTCTTGGTGATGCATCAAGATTTATAATTTTTCCTACTTGACACTTTGATCCAATTAAAACGAGAGAAAAAATTATCCATACCTGCAGTGTTCATTATTGGTGGATTGACGTTCTAGGTATAATCTCATTTGTATATGCATTTTGCACGATTGCAGCATCTGCCTAGATTTCAGCCTGAAAACCTGGAGCACAACAAGACTATATTTGAGAGGGTTAATGAAATGGCTACCAAAAAGGGATGCACTCCATCCCAGCTAGCATTGGCCTGGGTTCACCACCAGGGAAATGACGTGTGCCCCATACCCGGAACCACCAAAATCGACAACTTTAATCAGAATATTGAGGCTTTGTCGGTTAAGCTAACACCCGAAGAAATGGCGCAGCTGGAGTCTTTTGCTGCTGCTGATGCTGTGAAGGGTGATAGATATGGGAGTGGAATAGCTACATGGAATGACTCTGACACTCCTCCACTTTCTTCTTGGAAAGATGCTTAAGGAAGGGCATGCTATGCACTTTAAGTACTTGGTGCTGCAACCTTGAGCAAACTGTTCTGTACGTGGGCCGTGACTTGCCTTGCGTTGCCTTAGGATCTTGTTGTATCGATCCTCTTACGTTGTATTGTTATGTGCTCTGTAAGTTGTTTGGGTTTTTTTTTTGGTGAGAAGGAAGTTGTTTGAATTTTATGGCAAGTAACTCCTTATGCGTGTGTAGGTCTAAATAAGCCGAGCCGCCAGGCATTTCAAAACTTGTCACTTGATATATTAATACCAGAGTTAAGTATTTTTATGAAATTGGCATTGAATGGAAATGTGGGGGGTACGATGATTGTTTTCACTGGCAATGAACCATTCGATTGGGTCTTTGAAGATGAAAGGCTCCATGAAGTGATGCTATTTAATTGTGTCAAGTGAAAATTAATCTATTGGCATGGTTGTTTTGGATCAATTATACTTTAGTCTCTACACTTGGATCGGTGGAATTGAGTTCATATAGTTTTGATTTGTTTGTGCTTTAATTTTTGAACTTTGAAATATTACAACTTAGTATTTATAGTTTAATCAATTTAATAATTTAGTTATTGATCTTTATGTTTTTTTTTTGTTAAAGCATATGTATTTTCTTATTGGAGAGAATCTTCTTTGAAATATTGACAAACATTAAATGTGAACACTTCTTTGTGTGGGGATTCAAATTTTGATTTGTTACATTATAAGGGATTAACTTCTTTTACAAGATTTAACCCCCATTATAAAATTGTTTAAACTATAGGTACTAAATTGTAGTAAATTAAAATTTAAGTAATGAATTACGATCCAATCAAAACTAGAAAAATAGATGAGTACTGAATGAAAGCAAATAGATTGAATTATAGCTCAGTCATGTTGCATCAAAAGTGTAATTGCCCTCTTTTTAAATATAGAAAAGCTTAGGCTTTGACTATAAGTTGGATGGTCTTCATGGCCCACCAGCTATAGAGACAATAAGCTTCCTAACGCAAAAGTTCTCAATTCATTAATACAAAAAAAAAAAAAAAAGAAGAAGAAGAAGAAGTTCTCAATTGTACTATTTTTTGGAAAAAATAAAATAAAGGAAAACAAGTGGAAATTGATGATTGTTGTTACGAGGAATGAATCATTTGATTTGGATTCGAGTTGGCAACAAAAAAAATTATTGGGCCGACCATGAAAGGCTCCATAAAGCGATGCTATTGATTTGTTTCAACATAGAAGAAGCACAAGCTAATAATATTTTTTTTTTGGGCATATGACAAAATGATATTAAGAAAACAAGAGTTTTACATAGTATAATGGGTAATATGCGAATAGAATTGACATAGAACCCAAGAAAAGAAGATAAAGACACAATTTTGATAGACATATGGGAAAGATAATTTGCTTTGTGATAAATAACAGTCTTAGTGAAGATTTATTCTTCCATAGAAACTCGTTTATGGAAGTGTCACAATAACATATGATTCTTTTACAATGATAAAGACCCAACCTTTTGTATTTGTAGAGGAAAACATCCCCAAAAAAGAAAAACATCAAGAGAAGTTGAGGATTCATAAATAGAATTTAAGTATTGCCCCTTACATGTTTCACCAAAAATTTTACTAATAACATGTCCTTTTTAAGGAACCAGTTACAGTGCTAAACGCAAAGCTTAGCTCACCCTACTAATTTGATCTGGACC